>VDFB02293116.1:38033-62432 GCA_007258455.2 Sequoia sempervirens | reverse complement strand
TATAGCTGGCATCATGAGTAGTTTTGCAAGGAATGAAGTGACTCATTTTGCTAAATTTGTCCACTACTACATAAACACTATCAAAACCAGTCTTGGTCTTAGGAAGACCTACCACAAAATCCATGCTCACACACTCCCATGGTCTATTGGGAATAGGCAGGGGTTGATACAAACCAGCATTGCTAGCTCCTCCCTTAGCTTTCATGCATACAACACACTATTCCACATATTTTCTGACATCTCTTGCTAACTTAGGCCAGTAATAGAACCTTTGAACTAGCTCTAAAGTTTTATTAATACCAAAATGCCCACTAAGACTACCATTATTCTTTTCTTGAATTAGATTTTCCCTCATTGATCCTCTTGGAACACATAATTGATTACCCTTAAATAACAATCCATTTTGCAGTGTATACTCAGCATATTGACTATGAAAATGATTCTCAAAATCAGAGCATACCTTGTAAGCTTCTGAGAAGTATTCATCCTCACCATAGAGCTCTTTGAAACTCTTTAATCCAATGCTCTTCAGCTGTATTTCCTACACTGTCAACAACCTTCTGCTTAATGCATCTGCCACCTTATTCATTTGTCCCTTTTTGTGCTTGATAGTAAAAGTGAAAGCTTGGATGTATTCCATCCATTTCAAATGTCTATTACTTAGCTTCTCTTGGGTGTTAATGTAACTGAGTGCCTGGTTATCAATGAAGACCACAAACTCTTTGGGTAACAAATAATGCCTCCCACTTCCTAAGGGACTGCAACGCTTACATATAATTCTAGATCATAGGTGAGTATTTTTGCTTGGTTTATTGAGTTTTTCACTAAAGAAGGCTATAGGCCTCACCTTCTTGACCAAGTACCCACTCTACTCCACTTGCATCACACTCAACTATGAATAACTTATCAAAACTAGGCAATAACAAAATAGGTTGAGTTGCCACTTCTTTTTTCAGCTTTTCAAACCCTTTATCAGCCTCTTGAGTCCATTTAAACTTTGTTTTTAGACCACCTTTAATAGTATCTAGAACTGGTGCACATATACCACTAAAATTCCTTATGAATTTCCTATAAAACTGAGCTAAACCATGAAAGCTCCTTACCTCTGTTGTTGTGGTTGGTGTAGGCCAGTTTAGGATGGCTTCCACCTTGCTTGGATCCATCTTCAACATTCCTTGGGATACTACAAAGCCTAGATGCACAAGTTCTTGCTTGAAGAACTCACACTTCTCAAGGTTAATTGCCAACTGCTCTTCTTGCAACCTTTTAAGAACCATCTCCACATGGTTCAAATGTTCTTCTGCTGTCTTACTAAAAATCAATATGTCATCAAGATAGACCACTACAAAGATCCTTGTGAAATCCTTAAGCACCTCATTCATTAGTCTCATGAACATGCTAGGGGCATTTGAGAGGCCAAATGGCATCACTTTCCACTCATATAAGCCATCATTTGTCTTAAAAGCTGTCTTCCATTCATCACCTTCCTTAATTCTGATTTGATGGTAGCCACTCTTGAGGTCCAACTTAGTGAAATACTGTGCTCCTCCAAGGCAATCCATTAAATATTCTATTCTAGGTATAGGGAATCTATATCTGATTGTAATCCTATTGATTGCTCTAGAATCAGTACAAAGTCTCCACTTACCTCCTTTATTGGTTGCCAAAACCACCGGGACTGCACATGGGCTGATGCTCTTTTGAATCAGACCTTGATTCAACAATTCTTCCACTTTCCTAGCCACCTCTAGGTTCTGCTCAGGAGTTAGCTTGTATGCTACTTTGTTAGGCAATGAGGCTCCAGGTATGAAGTCAATTTGATGACTTATTGCTCTCTTTGGTGGTAGAGTTGCAGGTGTTCCATCACTCACTATACTCTTGTACTTATCAAGCAACCTTTGGACTGCTTCTGGTAAGATTGTCCTTTCAGCCTTTTCTTCCTCTTTGGACTGCATCATGATCACATATCCTTCATTCCCTTGGTGTAGGTCCTTAAGGAACTCCTTTCCACTACTCAACATGATGTTAGGTACCTTTGACTGTCCCTCATCTTCCTCTATCAATGACTGCAGCTTGAAGGTTCTTCCATCTTTCTTGAATGAGATGGTGTTCTCTTTCCCATCATAGATGGAACTTCTGTCATATTTCCATGGTCTACCTAGTAGCAGATGGCATGCATCCATGGGTAATACATCACAAACTAGCTTGTCTTTATAACCTCCAATTGAAAATTCCACTATTACTTGCTCATTCACCAAAACACTCTGCCCTTTATTCAGCCATGTGACCTTGTAGGGGTTATTGTGTGGTACCTTCTCCAATTTTAGCTTTGTTACTGCCTCCTCTGAGATTATATTGTCTGTTGAACCAGAATCTACAATGACTTTGCACACTTTTCCAAGTATCTTGCACCTTACTCTAAAAAGAGCTCTTCTTTGCTTAGGTTCCTCTTTGACTGGCTGCCTAATCAGAACTCTATTAAACATCAAATTCTCTCCTACCTCAAACTCTATATGACTGATCTCAGATGCTTTAGGACTCATGGTGTCCTCTTGTGCATAGGCCACTCTCTTTTCATTGCTAGAAGAGGATGCTTTCTCCGGGCACCTATAAGCAGGGTGACCTAGTTGGTTACAATGATAACACTTCATGTTTGCAAAGTAAGAATTACTCCTACCTGCTCCTCTTCCTCTGTTTGAACCTCCTTGAGGTCCTTTTCCTCTATTATATCCACCTCTTGAAGATGTTTCACCTCCATGCTCAGTGAGCTTAGATTCTCCTTGGTTTCTTTGCTCATTACCTCTACCTTGGTAACCACCACGCTGTCCTCTTTGATCTCTGCCTTTGCCTCTACCCTTAGAAGACTGATCATGCTTTCTTTTGTTCCTTTCCTCAATCTTTATGGTGAACTGATAACATTGGTGGAATGTCTTGGGACTTAGTAAAGCCATCTCTTCCTGAATGTTCCACTTCAAGCCATTAAGTTACCTAGCCACTTTTAGGCTTCATCCTCTATCACATTAGATCCCAAGCAAATCTTCTGAAACTCTTCAGTATAGGTGTTGACATCTTGGTCTTTCTGCCTTAGACTCTGCCTATTCTTGTGCAACTGGATCTCATAGTCATCTAGCATGTAGGCTTCCTTCACCTTAGCAACCATTCCTTTCCAAGTTGATATGGGTTGCTTGCCTTCTTTTTCCCTCTCTGTCTGAACAAATTTCCACCATGTCAAGGCTGATCCTCTCAACCTTGATTTAGCTACCTTCACCTTTTGTGCTTCTGTACTCCATCACATTCAAAGTGATTCTCCATGCCTTCTATCCAATCCATGACCTAATCAGGATCCATCTTTCCACTGAACAGTGGTATGCCCTCAAGTCCTTTTCCACTCAAGGCTTTCAATGCCTTCAAGAAAGGCTCCTCCTCCAAAATAGGGTCAGGTTCAGGGACCTTGTCTTCCTCTGCAACCTCTTCTTCCTTTGGTACCATTCCTTCCAACCTTGCATTGTTCAATGCTTTCTCAAGTTGCTCTATTCTTTCTTTTAAGGACTTATTGTCCTCTTCTTGTTCTTCAACCCTCTTGGCTAAATGTGCATTTGTCAACATGGCGGTAGTTTCACTTGACTCAACTTCTGACATATAAGCTTCTTTCCCAAATCTTTTGCTGCTCTGATACCAATCTGATAAGGACAGGGTTGGATTGAGACAATCACTGACACAATGCTCCAGGTCTCACCTTGATGAATCCCTTTGGTGTCACACTCCACCACTCAACCTATAGGTCCTATACTATCTAGGCACCCCTGGTTCTTTTGGCCAACCCTGCTATCATTTACAAATTTTGGAACAACTAAGCCAATCCTTGTTTCAATGCTTCACTCTCCTTTGGCCCTTAATTCTGCCCTAAAGACCAAAATAAACTCAACCTTATTCTAGGCTCTTGCAGGGGTTAGAATAGGTTAAAAAGACTTCAAAATGGCTTGTCTATGGTTCTTATACAACCACAAGTTTCTATCTTACCATCGCTTCCTCAAGGTTGCTTCCTAGGGTTTGGAAGGCTAGTAGCCTTGAGCCCCCAATTAGGTCTCTGAACAGGGGGTACATTGCTTTTTCCTCCTAACCCACTAAAGAATCATGGTTCTTGGCTTAGGAAATGTGTTTCCCCTACCTACACCTTCAAGATTTCTAGGGTCTTGGCTCTGTCCAAGCCGTACTCTACCCTCATGCAAACACTGCCCAAAAACTAGGGTTTCTAACTGCTCATAACCAGTTTTAGGACTAGTGAAAAGTTCTCCTAAATGGATTGCTGGGCTCTCCTCCTTATCACCATAAGTTTCCAAGACCTTCCCCTAAATTCACAAGAAATAATCTCTCAAAGTTCTCTTTTTCCCTGCAAGATATGTCCTTTTTTCCTCAAGACTACCCCAACCAAGCCTACCCTGGCTCGCCTAGGGCATCCATTTGCTAGCACCTCCTGCACTACCACAAGTCCTAATATCTATCATATATATAGGCATGGAGTCTAGGCCCACTCCCCAAAAGGCTGTACAGATTGTACGAAGGAAAGATGGTCTAGACTTCCATTTTCTCCAAGCTGCCTAGTTCAGACCAGCAATAGGCTGGGTTTGAACTATTTACAAATAACAAAGAAAAATGAATAGAAAAAGCTATCAAATGTTACACAATCTCTACTACCTCCTACCACAAGAACAAAAGCATAACTAATCCATTTAAGCACTGTAAAAGAACAAAAACCAGGAAATAACAACAAGAACGTTGTTTTTCTTCAATTTCTAAAAACACAGTCCATACAATGAAACTTCCAACCAACCAAAAAGTCATGGCATGCCTTAAATATGAATCCACAACAACTTAGGTGCTTTGGTCGAACTCAAATATGACCTAAAGATACAAAGTATAAAACCTCATGTGTTTTCAAACACTTTGGCAAGTTCGGTAAAGATGACAAGTTGGGCTTCAAAACCCATTCCTGATTGCCACCTCCCAATCCATTGATCATGGCTAGATAAAGTTTTATTCAAAATAAAAACACCAAGCTAGATGGTCAACATGACCTCAAAAATATCACAACAAAATTTAGACTTCCAACAAAAACTTCAATTAAGTTGAACTTTGCTAGGTGCTCCTGCACCATCTTTCTTTATTATTTACCTGATTCATGGGATTCTCTTGTTATGGCTATTGGGAGTACTTCTATAATTTTGAAGACTGATTATGTGGTGGGTTCGAAGGTATCCATCACTTCCAAGGAGGCCCTAAATGCTCATGGAAGACCTAAGGAAAAGGCAAGAAGAATGAGAAGTGTGACAAATCCAAGTCCAAGGAGAGATCTAAATCTCATGGAAATTCTAAAGTTATTTTTTGGAACTGTGGTAAGCTTGGGCATGTTTGTAAGGAATGCAAAGAAGAAAAGAAGAAGAAAAAGAAGAAATTTGATTCTAATTTTGAGTCTAAGAAGGAAGATGGTGATATATTCATTGCAGCTTTGGAAACTCGTGCAGGTAATGATGCATGGTTAATTGACTCAAGTGCATCTTTCCATATGACCTTTAATAGAGATTGGTTTTATGAATATGAAGAATTTGATGGAGGTAAGGTGTACTTGGGTGATGATTCACATTTAGAAATTGTTGGTCATGGTAAAGTTAAAATCAGATTTCCTGATGGTAGAATAAAAAGGATTAATGGTGTGTTGCATATCCCTGGATTAGCATGAAATTTTTTATCTGTGAGCAAACTAATAGATGCAAGTGTGGAGGTAGTATTTTTTGATGTGGGATGCAAGATAATCAGATGTGCTATAGTGATTTCTAGAGGTGTTAGATATGGCACATTGTATAAGCTTCATGCATGCACTATTGAGTGCAATAGTACTTCTTTGAAAAGAAATTATGTGGAAGAAGTGAGGGTTTCACCTTCAGTAGATGGTCATGGCTTTTGGGTACCCAAGGGTGCTCTTTCATCTAAGACAAAGTTACCTGTAGAGAAAACTATGTTATGACACTAGAGACTTGGCCACATTGGAGAAAAGGGTAATCTCAAATTTCTATTTGATTGTAATCTTGAATTTGATTTATGTGAGCATTGCATTTATGGAAAAAAAAATCACGTTCAGTTTTACTCAAGTTCTCATAAATCTTGTGGTGTATTGTCCCAGATCTTATTCATTCTGATGTGTTTAGTCCTGTAGATGTTCCTTCGATTGGTAAATCCACATATCATGTTTCATTTATTGATGATTATAATAGAAAGACATGGTTATATTTCCTAAAGAATAAATCTGAAGTTTTCAGTCGATTTAAAGAATTTAAAGCAATGGTTGAGTTTTAGACTAGAAAGAAAATAAAATGTTTGAGAACTGATAATGGTGGTAATTTTTCTCTAATGATTTTGATAAATTTTATAAAAAATTTGGCATTCATAGATAGAAGACAACTCTGTATTCTCCACAATAGAATGGAATTGTGGAAAGAATGAATAGGACACTGATAGAGAAGGCTAGGATTATGTTGAGTGGTGCTAGTCTAGAACAAAGTTTTTGGGATGAAGTTGTTGCCACTTCCTTTTACTTGATTAACAGGTCTCCTACATCAACTCTTGTTGATAAGACACCTATAGAGGCATGGTTAGGTCACAATCCTTCATTGAGACATCTTAGATTTTTTGGTTGTGAGGCATATGCACATGTGCCAAAGGAGAAGTGAACAAAGTTGGAGAACAAGGTTGTGAAATGTATCTTCATCAGATACAATTATGGTGTGAATGGATACAAGCTTTGGGATCCTATTGAACAAAAGGTAATACATAGTAGAAGTGTGATTTTTAGAGAAACTAATCCTTCTTTTGTTACATTGTAGCCAGAACAAAATAAATAGGAAAATGTGATTCAATTTCCTCCTACATATAAGAAAGTTGAATCGAGGCCCAAGGATAGACAAGAAGTTGAGGAGAGCTCATCTAGCTCTAGATCTTCAGAAGAGGAGGAAGAACCTCCAACTCAACATGTTCGTAGGTCTACAAGGAATAGACAAGCACCTGAAAGGTATTCACCTAATGATTGGACATGTATTTTTTTTGTGAATACTAACATGGATAAACCTAGATCTGTAGAAGAGGCACTAGGTATGAATGATGTGGAATCTTGGAAGATTGCTATGGATGAAGAAATGGAATATTTGAAAAAGAATGATACATGGGATCTTGTACCATTTCTTGAAGGATGAAAACTTGTTGGTTGTAAATGGGTTTTCAAGAATAAGATTGGTTCAAATGGAATTATTGAGAAATACAAAGCAAGGTTGGTTGTGAAGGGTTACTCTCAAGTTGAGGTGTTGATTGTAGTGAGATATTATCTCCTATTGCAAAAATGACATCCATTAGATTTTTGCTTTCTATTCTTGCTGCTTTTGATTTAGAGGTTGAGCAAATGGATTTGAAAACTACTTTCCTTCATGGTGATTTGGAGGAGGATATTTTGTATGACACAGCTAGAGCATTGCATGGTGAAAGGTAAAAGTAAATTGGTTTGCAAATTGAAGAAATCTTTGTATGGTTTAAAACAGAGTCCTAGGATGTGGTACCAGAAATTTGATACATATGTGTTGAGTTTGGGATTTGAGCATTCTAAATCAAATCATTGTGTTTATTATAAAATTGATGGTGATCATTTCTTGTTTATTGCTTTATATGTTGATGATATGTTATTTATTGGAAAAGGGAAAGGTATGATTTCAGAACTGAAATCTCAACTTGCTAATAAATTTGAAATGAAAGATCTTGGTGCAACTAAACACATTCTTGGGATGGAAATTATAAGAGATAGAGTGAATAGAAAGCTAAGGTTTTTCTAAATTAGGCATGTGAATTCAATTTTACAACGGTTTGATATGCAAGATTGTAGACCATTGTGTGTTCATGTTTCAGTTGGAACAAAGTTAGCTATTTTAGATTTTCCTACATCTCCATCAGAGATGGAAGACATGAGAAGACTGCCTTACCAGAGTGCTGTTGGAATTTTGATGTATGTTATGGTTTATACTAGACCAGACATTACCCAAGTAGTGGGAGTTCTTTCAGATATATGTCTAATCCTGGTAGATTTCATTGGGATGTAGTTAAAAGTCTTTAGATATTTGTGGGGTACCTCATATTATTCCTTATGTTATCATAATAATATGACTGAAGATGATATTTCCCTTGATATTCATGGTTATGTGGATTCAGACTGGGCAAGTGATGTTGATAGCAGAAAATCCATTGTGCTTATGTGTTTACTTTATTTGGTGGTGAAATTAGCTAGATGAGTAAGCAATAGGTTGTGGTTGCTTTGTACACTACTAAAATAGAATATATGGTAGCTACTCATGCTTGTAAAGAAGCAATTTAGCTTAAAATATTGTGTTTAGATATTGGTATAAAACAAGGTGTAGTGACAATTTATATCGACAATCACAGTGTGATATGTCTAGCCAAGAACCCGACATTTCATGCTAGGACCAAGCACATTGATGTACAATATCATTTTGTTAGAGTTATGGTCGAAGATGGTAGGGTGAAGCTAGTTAAGGTAGATACTTTGATGAATGTTGTTGATTCTTTAACTAATCTTGTGAGCGCAAAGAAGTTCAGATGGTGTTTAGAGACTATGGGCCTTTCAACCCCTAGCAATTAAAGAGACAATGTTTACACCCTCATGTTTCTCTTAAAAAGTGTTTTACAAGTGGGAGATTTGTTGGGAAAATGTGTCTCAACCTTGAAATTATATGTTTTTTATTATTGATAAGATGTATATATTTATATGTATGTTTCCTAGTTACACTGATAGGTGTATACAATGGTAGCACGGAGCGAAATGTGAGCATATTAACTTTTTCATAAAACTTCTAGAATGGCCAACATACATTAAATAAAGGATATTTTAAATTTGGACTATTCGTTATTAGGTTTTAGATCTAAAGGCAGATATTTTGTTGCTCTGTCTTTCCCTAGAATCTAGCTCTATTTTATGAGGGAATTGTATTACGACTGTGGTAGAGATTGTGATGATTTTTGAGATTCTGATAGTAGTTGTGTTGTCTATTGATCTTTGAGTGGTGATACTCCTGTGAGAACCTTGCTCTACAAGTATATTGTAATCTTTGTGATTTATTGAATTATATATTGGATGGATTTTGGAGTGTGGATGTTTTCTCCCGAAAGGGTTTTCCCCACATAAATCACTGTGTCGTGGTATACATGATATTTATGTTTATTTTTGTTTAAGTTTCTATAACTATTAAAGATCTGTAAAAGTTTTGCATTATTCTCCTCTCAAAATTAGTGTAGGAAGTTGTTATGGTACCTTAGCTTCCTTACATTTGTCACCCCCAAGGCTCCAGGTCACGAGAGAGCCTCAAGAAATGAACTGCCCTAAACTACCTCAGGTTGATCAAAAGCTAAAGAAAGGAAAGACAAGCTGAAAAGGAAGGGAAAATAGGACTTTGTTTCCCTTCTACTAATGATAGGTTTTTTAGAAATCAAGTGAGTAGACTGCAATGGTCTCAAACTATAAATCAAAAACTCTCTATCTGAGGACAATAGCATGGGAACTGGACTTCAACATGTTGCACTAGACTCCCATGGACGCACTAGCATCTTGTATAGACAAAGGGTTGAATGACAGTCAAAGACACCTCAAGGTCTACTTACAACTTGAATATCATAGTTTTACAGTTTGACAGTTTGATAGAAAAATAAAGAAATGAATAGTACAACAAGAAGAATACTAGAAAGGATTATTCTAATGATGAAAATGATAAAAAAAGAGTAGGAAAGATACCATTCCATGCACAGTCTAGTTCTCCAGCTAGCTTTGAGTGGATGAAACTGCACCTACACACACAGAAATAGTAAAAGTGTTGGGTTGTGTTTTGAGGTCTACCTCAGTTAGACCTCCATTTTTGTGTTCTCACCTCCACAAACAGCTAGATATGCAATGTTATAGAGAAAAAGTGATAAAGGAGATAATCAAAATAAAAAAAATAAAGTAAAGAGCAATGATAACCTAAATGCTACTCTACAAGATGATAGATGCAAGTAAATGCAAAGACACAATGTTACCTTCCTTACTCTAAGCACTCAAGGTTGATAGAGGAAGGAAGAGAATGACACCACCACACCAAGGAGATAGAGCTTCATAAACCTACAATGACAATGGTGTTGAAGTAAGAAGATGATGTAGAGACCAATTAGAAATTTGGTAGCAGCAAGATAGAGCTATGGAGAAGCAAGAATGATCATGAAGTGAGAGAGATTAAGCTTAAGAATGAAAGAAGAGAATGTAAGAGGGTGAAATAATGAGTTTGAATAGATAAAATGGAGGAAACGAGTCATTTTTTTCAGTCAAGACCTAGCAGAGAACGTTACATTCATGACCAATCAAGAAATGTAATGCTTCTGCAAATTCTAGAGGCAAGAATTTGTCAAGACAGTAGTGTGGCATGCAGACATTTGCATGGCACACGTGCATCCCCAATAAATATTCCTCCATCAACACAAAAATATAGGGACACATGGGAAGATCAGGAAGACAACGGTGGGTTTATGCATCATCATACTTATAATTCTAAAGTAAGGGTAAATAAATGGGAAATTTTCCTAGGGTGGAAATTTGTGCCATTACATTATATTCATTTGTTTCCATTGTGTATGCTTCGTGTTTTTTGATAGGAATGTTTATGTATCTTATCTTGCTACATATCATCCATATGTGTGTGTCCCTTTGTGCTTATGTTGGTGTAGTGTAGGAAAAATTATCCCTTTTTCACACTTAATTTTGGAATAATTAATAATAAAATGAGCTTAATAATGCCTTAATTTAGTGTTGTAATATATTTTTCATATTCACATTAAGTTTAGGGCCCTTTTAAATTAAATGGACTTAATTGTGCCTTATTTTTTATGTTGTAAGGTGTACCTTTACACTTTCACATTAATCTGGGAATTTCTTAATTGATTGAGGTTAATTTTTCTTAATTGGCCCCTTTAATTCAAATCCAAGCCTAATTAAATGAAATTTTTGAGGGATAAACCCAACATTCATAAATTACATTACACAAAACTTAACTTTGGAAGATGTTTGTATAGGTAAGTGACCTAGAGCCCATTAAATGCAATTTTTGAGGGATAAACCCAACATTCATAAATTCCATTACACAACACTTAACTTTGGAAGATATGTGTATAGGTAAGTGACCTATGGTCCTCACTTAGATCTAGGACCCTAATTTAACATTAAGTTTAACATTGATCAATGTGTGTCCTAGGTACGTGGCCTAGGATCCATTTTCGTATGGCGAATGGGTCCTCACTTAGACCTAGGACCCCTCTTTTGAATATATTTTTGGTGGTATTTTAATGATTTCAAATCAATAATTCAATGTCAACTTGTGATATTTGGATTTTGGGAATTAATGTTAAGATATGTATAAATACAAGGCTATTTCACTTAGTTTCACTTAGCAATTTTGATTCAAGCAATCAAGAAATTTTACAAGAGCATTATAGGAGCAATTCAAAAGAATTTTCAAGGAATTCAAGGGAATATTTATAGAAGATTATTGCATCAATCAATATTTCTATCATCATGTCAAAGATGTATTGCATCATGCATGTTGTTTGAGCTAATATGGTGATGTAGTGTTCAAGATCTATCAAGCATTCAAAGGCATTTTTTTGCATCAAGTTTCATGATCAAGATCTACATTCATTGAGGCCACTTCATGTTAGTTTTGTAGACTTGGTGAGTTGTTACATAGATATTTTCATTCATCATTCCTTCATGTTTCATTATTTCATTCCAAGGTTTAATTACCAAAATGGGGTTTGACCAAGGAAAACCCCCATTCACCTAACAAACAACATTTTTCTCTCTTTGATGTGTGATTGCAGATTTTAGGCTGAAGATCCTTTAAAGAGAAAAATTGAAGAAAGTTGCAAAGTTGTCAAAGTTGCAAGAAAATTTGTCAAAACATATAAATTCTTCTACATAATTTATTTCTAGCTATTCGACAGTGAACACCTAGAATCTGGAAGTGCAAACCGAGCATAAGAGAACCCAGAAAGAAATATCTGAAAACCCTAGCCAGAAACCATTCACCATAGGGCGAATGAGTCCTCAGTGAGCTCCAAAAGGTAACTTTTGGTGAAAGGTGCACATTGTTTCCCCTTTCCAGATCTGCCTTTTGATTATTGTTTTTGGTAGATTTGATTATTATTCTTCATTTGCATATTATAGCTTGCATTTTGAATGAAATTAGGAGAAATAGGCCTTTGTGGTGAACTCATTCATTCCCCCAAAACCCCATTTTTCTTTGTTTCATTGTGGTGAACCTGAGTTTGATCCTTGCATTTTCTAATTTTGGAGTCCTCTTTCATCCTAGATTTAGATATTGCATTCATTTGCATCTCTTTGCATTGAATTAGGTCTCATTTAGGGTTTCTAGTTTGCATTTAACTTTGCATTTCATTTAATGGTTTTAGGATTGAATATTTTGCATTCTTCAAATCTAAAAAATACAACAAAAAAATAGTCATCTTGCATATCATTTACATAGTATTCATTACATTTGCAAATTAAAATAAAAAATTGCATATCAAACTAGGTTTTCTAGGTTGTCATTTTGTAACATTTTGCATTTGCATCCAATCCTCATTTCACAAAAAAATCAAACCAAAACTTGTTGTAATAAACTAGAATTTGGAAACTACTCAAAATCACTCAAAAATTTGTAAAAACTTGTTTCAAAACCCTCACCTAAGACCCATTCACCCTAGGGCCAATGAGTCCTTGATCAGGATCACATTCTAATTTTCAAGGCATTAAAATATTTATTTCTATATTCTTGTTTGTTGTTTTCAGATTTCTATTTTTGTTTAAAAAATTTATGTTTCATCAATTTCATCATATTTAGCTTAATTTGATAAATTTAGTGCATTGTTTGATTTCAAAATTTTATTTATAAGACTTCATTTTTAGGTTTGTGCATAGTGTAAATAGAAAATTACCTTGTTTAGAATCTAAAAAATTGTATTTACATATTGCATTCTAGGTCATTGCATTGCACTTTACCCTCTTTCCATTTTGGGTTGGAATTAAGTTTTTGAAACTTTTATGAGCTTTACAACTTGGTGTCCTATTAGCAATATTGTTGTGAGACATAGTTTGAGACTCATGACATCCCAAGATACACCATTCATCGTGGATTTTGGGTTTTCTAACTCTTTCTAATAGTGTTGATAATCAACCCCCTATGGATCATAGCATGCATACCTCATTTCCAATGACTTCCTTACCTACAACCAGTGTGCATGATGTTAACAATACCATCCCTACCTTTACTAGTTGTACTCAAGCTTTGGGGTATACCCAAAGCCAAGGTGGAACCTAAATTCCTCCTTCTACAATACCCATCTTGATTCCTACATACACTAGGACTTATGTCACCACAACCATTCAACCTACTAGCAATGTCAACACTTCCTTAGGTATTTCCATAGGGAATCCTTCTAGCTTTTTGCATTCAAATATCATATCTCCTCAACCATCTTCCCTTAAAAACCTACAAGTCACTTACCCTCTGCATACATACACCACTCCACCTTATTCCCCTCCATCTTACAATACCAACAATGATCTCATCATTAACACACTTTTACAAAACATGTCAGCCCTTCAAAAACAAATCGCCATCCTAAATCAAAACAACAAAGGTCAACCTTCACAATACATCAAAACCAACCTCTTATCCCTAGAGATATTGAGAACAAAAACGTCACAAGGTATAGAAGTTCCTTGATTCAAGAAATATGGTGGGAAATGAGATCCTATTAGCCATGTTTCCACTTATATAGCCCTATGTAGTGACTTCATTTTTTAGGATAAAATCTTGTATAAACTCTTCCCTAGATCCTTGAAGGATACTACTTTAGAGTGGTTTTTCTCTTTACCGAATAACTCAAACTCACTCAATGAGATTATCGATTCCTTTTACAACCACTTCCACATTCACATGGGCCCCAAGATTACCCTAGCTGATTTAATGACATGTAAACAAAAGGATGATGAGAAATTCATTGATTTCATAGTGTGATATCAAATGCTTTATTCATAGATAAACATTAATATTCTTGATGTCGACCTTCAACAAATGTTTATTTCCAATTTACTAAACAAAATCCAAACCAAAATTGAGATGTTAAAATTCCCATCCTTCACACAATTATGTATAGCCCTTTGTGACTATCAGAATTTGACTTATGGTCATGATGTGAAAAATCCTCCTAGTCATCCTAAAAAGCCTGAATCTACACCTCAAAATAGTTACCAATGTTACAAGAAATAGAATAGGGGATTTTTACAACTTAATTCCCCTCAACCAAATCAACAAGTTGATAACCAAGTGGTTGCTATAAAGACAACAAACCCTTTTGCCTTTGGGGATAGGAATAGAAAATTTACCCCTCTACCCAAAATCCTTCATAATATCATGTTGTAGCTTGTGACCAAAAATATGATTTCCTTACCTCCTATCAAAGCTCCTAATCCTAATAAACCATTACCCTAAAACTATAGATCAAACCCTTATTGCCATTACCACCAACAAAATGGACATGATACAAAATATTGTAAATATCTTAAACATCTTGTGCAATACCTCATTGATTCTAATCAACTTCAAATTGGAGGTGTGAATGATCAAGGTAATATGTTTGTAGATCCTCCTAACCAAAAATTACAAACCTTTACCGATCCCATGCCAAAATACACTATTCCATTTTTCAAGGCTACTGAAACAAAGAATCATGTGATGAATGTTGACACAGATGATGAAAACAAAAAAGATGACAATGAGGAAAAACTAATTAAAATGGTGTCACTTATTGAAGCTACACCTCATTTTTTTTAACCAAAATGCCCCTTGATATTGCTTTCTCAGAAAGTGGCATAATCAAAATATGCACTCGATGGTCCTCTGTACATAGCTGGAAGAATCAATGACAAGCCTACTAATGGGATATTAATTGATCCCATCTATGTAGAGAATGTGAATACTAAATAATTCCTATTTGTGCATGGACTCTATCAAGATATATATGAAATATTGAAAGCATGGATCAAAAAACATAATGGTTTTGCTTGCCCTGTGATTGGCTCGATAAATCTCCCTCTAAAGGTTGGACCGAAAATATTAAATGTCTCATTCACCATCATCCCATCATTAGACCAATTTCATGTGAAGTTATGCTATCCATGGCTTCACTCCATGAATTTCATCCCATCAGTTGTGCACAAATGTTTGAAGTTTCCCTTTGGCAATGAAATATTTACTATACATCATAGTGGCTTTAATTTTGTGTCTTCCCATGTAAAATTTTCATTGGATTTCTTTTGGCCTAAGCATATCAAACATATTAGACCTCGTGAGGACTTATTTTCCAAAGCATATTAAAATTTTAAGGTGAAGCGCATAGTAGAATTATCCCTTAGAAATATGCCTCGACCTGTGATTGAGCCACCTATCCTAGACGAAACCATAATTGAACCAAAATCCCTTCCAAATATCCAAGAGAAACCTATGAAAAATCCTCCTACTGCTTCCTATAAGAGACCACAAGATAATCAAAGCAATCCCATTGTGCCTCCTAAAATTTAAAAAAAAAAGATTAAAAATCTCAAGAGAAAGTGGTTGAACAACCTCCCATGGTTCCTCCTATTCCTCCCTTAAGGGAAGAAAATATGGTTGAAAAACCCGCTCCTACACAATCACAAATTGACAAAAAATTGAAATGAAACCGGAATGCTCAAGAGCGTAGGCATAGACATCATGATATTGCTCATATGTTACAAACTAAAGAATAAAAGAGAAACATAGAAAATAAAAATATGAACTTGCCCAAAGCAATGCATGATGACTCTATACCTTTGTCGCAATGTAAACAAGAACCTTCCAGAGACATTATCATTCAACTTCCTGTTGTGATTAATTTAGATGATGACATTGACATTGCAAAGATTGATGAACAAGTGCATAATGAGTTGAAAATTCATTGTACTCCTCTTCTATGAGCTTAAATGAAAATTCTCCTGAAAAGAGTGTTGAACTTGGTACATGTCCTAGTTTGGCACTTGTCGTTGTCCCTTTGGCTAGTTTTCTTCCTTTAGTATATACTGATCAAGATTCTGATCAAGATTGGGATGCGAATGACCTACTATAGGTTGACTTACATGTTCCTTACTAGTATTTTGCATTGTTTTCATTTTCATGTTTCTTTATGTCATTTCATGTGCATAATGTGATCCCCCGTACTATTTCGTATGGTGTATCTCTCCCTCTTTTTGTGTATTCCTCTATTTGTATTTACATTCTTCTCTATGTCATAAACATTTTACCTTTTTTTTTTGTCTTGTTTTTTTCCTTTTGGGGATGACACAAGGCATCGAGACATTAAGGTCTCTTCCATGTTGACCCAAACGATTTTTCTTTTTTTTCACTCTCTATGTGTCATTCTTCTAGTTCTATGAGTATTTGGAGGATGATGACATTTCCAAGATCTATAACAACACTGTAGGAAAGATATACTGACCTCGAATCCATAGATCCATTATGTATTTTTGGGGGCAACCCCTCCCTCCTTTTCCATGTCATAGCTTTATTTTAGAAACATGACTTGGCATATGGCTTTCTGAGTAAGCTCTCATTTCTTAGGATTAAACATTGGCTTCTTTAAAGAAATTGCTCACAGCAATGGTGTTAGCAACCACTTTAAAGTGGGGGCATACATCGATAATATATTTCAATAATTTTTCATGTTACATGGTGTGGTTTTTTTTCTTGTGATGCATCCTTTTCTTGGTGGTGTCATTGAGTTTGATGTCCTCCAAGAGTGCAATATTTCTTATTGTACAAATTTCCTCTTAGTGGTGATGTGACATGCTACATTCCCTAAGTTGTGAATCTTTTACTCTTGACTTATCCTCTGTTGGAGACATTAGGCACAATGTTCCCTAAAAAGAAGACCTTACATGAACTAAGCAAAATCCCTTTGAACAAAACAAAACCATAAATATATAATGTTCATAAGTGTTTGGCATAATGCAGCTTGCTAACCTTGTGAAGCTTGAACCCTAAATTCAAGGCCACCTAGAATAATAGGCTTTGTTTTCCTATGGAGCCTTGCCTTGTGGTACCTTATTGAAGTTATCAGAGGGATAGCTTTGGTATGGTTAGTACAATGAGAAGCTGACATAGAGGCATGACTTTCTCATTGTACGGTCAGAGCCTGTAGACCTGGCATGACTTTCTCACTAAGCCAAATTATTGGAAGACTCACTTAGTGGATAGCTTGAATTTCCACTACCTCAGAGTGAGCACAAATCGAAAGCTTGGATGTTTTCCACATCGCATTGGATAGTCTGGGCTTGATCTTTCTGATCTTTGATATTGTATGATTGTGTATCTTTGTCATTTTTATATATATAAGTGACGTGACTATCTACTTTAGTGTGAGTTTGACATGAGGTCATACTCTCACTAAAGTGGGCAAAAAATGTAGTGTAGGAAAAAGTATCTCTTTTTTACACTTAATTTGGGAACAATTGATAATAAAATGAGCTTAATAATGCCTTAATTTAGTGTTGTAATATGTTTTTCATATTCACATTAAGTTTAGGGCCCTTTTAAATTAAATGGACTTAATTGTGCCTTATTTTTAATGTTTTAGGGTTTACCTTTACACTTTCACATTAATCTAGGGATTTATTAATTGATTGAGGTTAATTTTCCTTAATTGGCCCCTTTAATTCAAATCCAAACCTAATTAAATGAAATTTCCAAGGGATAAAACTAGAAATTCATAAATTATGTTACACAAAACTTAAATTTGGAAGATGTGTGTCCTAGGTAAGTGACCTAGGACCCCTTCTCCATAGGGCGAATGGGTCCTCACTTAGATCTAGGACCCTAATTTAACATAAAGTTTAACATTGATCGATGTGTGTCCTAGGTAAGTGGTCTAGGACCCATTCGCCCTATGGCGAATGGGTCCTCACTTAGACCTAGGACCCCCTCTTTTGAATATGTTTTTGGTGGTATTTTAATGATTTTAAATCCATAATTTAATTTCAACTTGTGATATTTATTTTTTGGGAATTAATGTTAAGATATGTATAAATACAAGGCTATTTCACATAGTTTCACCTAGCAATTTTGATTCAAGCAATCAAGCAATTTTTACAAGACCATTATAGGAGAAATTCAAGAGCATTTTCAAGGAATTCAAGGGAAAATTTATAGAATATTATTGCAGCAATCAAGATTCCTATTATCATGTCAAAGATGTATTGCATCATGCATGTTTTTTGAGCTAATATGGTGATGTACTTTTCAAGATCTACCAAGAGATTCAAAGGCATTGTTTCACATCAAGTTTCACGATCAAGATCTACATTCATTGAGGCCACTTCATGCTAGTCTATAGAATTGTTATCCAAGGTTTCAAATAAGGTTTGGTGAGTTGTTACATAGATTTTTTCATTCATCATTCCTTCATGTTTCATTATTTCATTCCAAGGTTTAATTACCAAAATGGGGTTTGACCAAGGAAAACCCTCATTCACCTAACAAACAACATTTTTCACTCTTTGATGTGTGATTGCATATTTTAGGTTAAAGATCCTTCAAAGAGAAAAATTGAAGAAAGTTGAAAAGTTGTCAAAGTTGAAAGAAAAGTATTCAAATCACAGAAATTCCTCTAAAAAAATTATTTACATCCATCCAATAGTGAACACCTGGAATCTGGAAGTGCAAACCGAGCCGAAGAGAACCCAGAAAGCAATTTCCAAAAACCCTAGCTAGGACCCATTCACCATAGGGCGAATGAGTCCTCAGTGAGCTTCAAAAGGTGACTTTTGGTGAAAGGTACACATTTTTTTCCCCTTTCCAGATCTACCTTTTTATTACTATTTATGTCATATTTGATTACTATTCTTCATTTGCATATTATAGCTTGTATTTTGAATGAAATTGGGAGAAATAGGCCTTTGGGGTGAACTCATTCATTCCCCCAAAACCCCATTTTTCTTTGTTTTAGTTGGTTTCCATGGGATCTTAGATCTAGAGGGCTTGTACAACCCCCTTGATCCTTTTTCATCATATTTCTCTAATAATTGTATAATTGGACCTCTCTTGACTTATTTGTCTACTTTAGTGTGAGTCTGAGTGTAAGTTCATACTCTCACTAAAGTGGGGACTAAATGTAGTGTAGAAAATTGTATACATTTACAATTTCCCACTATGTTTGCATCCCCTTAATTAATTAGACTTAAGTAAGCCTCTAATTGATCAAATTATGCATTCCAAAGCCTTATTATTCTCATTTTCTGATAGGGAAACTTATATTAAACAATTGCCAACATTAATTAAATTACCTTGGAAATTGAGTGTCTTGGACTTAGGTCCTAGGACCCATTCACCCAAGGGTGAACAGGTCCCCTTTAAGTTCTAGGATGCAATTTTAATATGTTTTTGGTGACATTTTAATCATTCAAATTCAAGTTTCAAGTGTTGGATTTTGGAATCTAATTTTTGAGAAATTAGATAAACCCCTATAAATACATAGTTATTTTATCAATTCAAATCATCTAGCATTAAGGAAACTTTCACAAGAGTAAATATTATTTTCAAAAGCATTGAAGAGAAGATTTATTAGTCATCTACAGCAGTAATCAAGATCCTATTTGTAGTGTAGAAAAATGCACTCCTTTACATTTTCACAATTTGTTTGGATTCAACTTAATTATGCCTTAATAATCCCTATTTTACATCTAAAAACCTAATAAATTACATTTTCTGAAGGGGAAACCCAACAATAATTAATGCCAATACATAATACTTTACCTTGAGCAATGTGTGTTCCAAGAATAGGGACCTAGGACCCATTCACCCATGGGTGAATGGGTCCACCCTAGGCCTTTGAACCTAAATTAAAAATATGTTTTTGGTGGTATTTTATTGTCCCCAAATTTAAAATTTAATGTCGGCTTGTAATGTTTATTTTTTTAGGAAATTAAGGATATATATCTATAAATACAAGGCTATTTCATCAATTCAAATCACCTATCAAGAAGGAAAAATTAACAAGAGGTAATATTATGATCAAGGGCATTCAAGAGCATATTTATCAATGATTTATTGCACCAATCAAGATCTCAAGCATCATGTCAAATTATTTTGCAATCATGCATGTTTTTGGAGCTAACATTGTTATGTAGGTTTCAAAGATCAAGTCAAGCATTCAAGTTATATTTCAAGTGTCAAGATCCACATCCATTGAATCCATTTCATGCAAGATCAAGCTCAAGATTTCAAACTTCCAAAGGTTTATTCAAGGGTTTGATGAGTTGCAATATATCACTTGTTCATTCATCATTCCTTTCATGCTTCATTATTTCAATTCAAGGTTTAATTACCCAAACAAGGTTTGACCAAGGCAAATCCCCATTCACCAAAAATTTAAAAAAATCCCTCTTTTGTTTGTGTTGTAGATCTTAGATTGAAGAAGGATTGAAGATCTCTTCAAGAGAAAGATTGGAAAATTTGTCAAAGTTGCAAAAAGTTGTCAAAGTTGTTGTCAATTCATGAAATCTCACCTACAAATCTTATTTCTAAATTTCTAATGTTGAACCTCAGATCAAATAAAAGCTACAAATTGACATCAGAGGCTCCTGAAATCTAGTTGAAACCTCTGCACAAAGACCCATTTTCCTATAGGAAAATGAGTCCCAGTTAGCCTCCTGAATCTACATTTTGATGATAGGTACATATCACTCTATCATTTCTAGATATGTCAGAAATTTGTTATTTCTATCTGTGATATGCTTTAAATTGATGATTCAAGTTTGAATGGGCATAATTGAGTTGATTTGCTATTTTTAGTTCTTCTACCAAGAGTGTTGTTCAGGTTGATACCCACATCCCCAATCATAAGGAAATCAGTAGACTCCCTCATTGAGTTGACTCACCTAAGGGTTGTAATTCAATTCTTTGTGTGGATCTCATTTCCTAATGAAATAAATGAAAATATGTCCATAAATTATCCCAACACATATATCATTTTGGTAAACCCCCCTAAACACACACACCAACCTATTTTCTTCATTTCTCTATCATCATGTCAAAGTTCATGTGTGTTCATGTTCATATTTTGGAGCTAACATTGTGATGTAGGTTTCAAGCATTCAAGCAAATATTCAAGCATCAATCAAGTCAATTATGCAAGATCCAATCTTTAGAGTGATGTGTTTGACTTTAGTCCTCTAGGGCCAGCCATTAAGGGTTTGGTGAGTGTTAACAAGCTTTGTTCATTCATCAATTCCTTTATTTTGTCATTATTTCACTATCAAGGTTTAGCTACCAAACATGGGGTTTGACTAAGGAAAACCCCCATTCATCCAAAAAAAAAACTTTTTTCTTCTCTCTTTGTATGTGCAAATTCACAAGTGAAGAAGGATTGAAAGTTGATCAAAGGAGCAATTTTGCAAAGTTGCATAAGTTGTCATCATTGCTGTCAAGCTACGGAAAATAGATTTTATTTCTAGATTTTCAATAGTCAAACCTGGAGAAATCAGAAGCTTGTATCCAACATCAAAGGACTATAAAAATTGATTTTGGACACCCTACCTAGGACCCATTCAACCAAGGGAAAACCAGTCCTACTACAAGCCCTGAAACCAACTTTAAATGATAGGTGCACATGATTATGCCCTTCTTAAATCTTCCTGTAAATTGTCTTTTCCATTTCTATTATCATATAATTCTACATTTCAAGTGTTATGTCATATAATTCATTTATTTTATGCACTTTAAATAATTCCAAAACATTGTAAATCAGGCATTTTTGTCATAAGAAAGTAGAGATCCAAGGTCCAAAATAGGGTTGACTCACCTCAGGCTTGAAATTCAATCCTATCCCTTTGTGATCTTCTCTCTTTATAATGAAATTATGGAGAGGGGTGTTTGAATCCTAGGCCATTTCATCATTCCACATTTATTGAATTGATTCCCCCATTTCCCTACATTTCAGGAGGAATAAAGGTGAAAAATGTACAAAAATAAGTCATTCTATAAGGTGAAAAAATAATACAAGGGTAAATATTTTAAGTGACTACAAGAGCTATGATATCTATCCTTTTCTATGAGAAGATACTAGGTTGTATGTCTAAGAATAGGGAAGGTGTAGTCACCTCTTTTGTGGTGATTATGATAAATATTAATGAATGCAATTATTATAAATTCAATTAATAAAATTAAGAAAAAAATATTTTAATTCTACTCCTTTTTATTTTGTATATATGTGATTAGTATTTATCCCCTAATTTAGTGGTTCTTATCTGTTAGAAATTTGAAATAGATTAAATAACCCAAGGAACTTTTTGAGAGAAAATCAAAGTTACATAAACTAGAAAAACATAAAGAATGCAAACCAAGACTCTAAGAGATTATGCAATGTTGATGCGAAAATATTGCATTAAGAGCTTCCAAGTTGAATCAATACATGAATGAATGCAAATGCAAGATAGGTAGTGAGTTTATATAGAACTAAGGAGAGGATGTAGGTGACAAATCCAACCAATAGGAATCAACCACAAAAAATGGATATGGACCACCAAAAGTGGGGGATGATAGAAAAAGTGGAAAGTGTTCCACCCTTTAAGGAAGGGGACAACACATCACTTATCTCCTAGTAATAAACTCACTTTATTATCCTAAGAAAGCTTAATAAAAGTGTAGGAAAAACCTGGGACTAAGGGAAAATAAATTAACCCACTAGGAAAATAAAAACCTACACCAACACCCCCCCTTAAACACAGCTTAGGAGGATGTAAAAGATGATGGGTCCCAGAAAATAAGGCCATGTTAGGTACCCATGTACATATTAGATTCTCCCCAAAGAAGAAGAATCCCCTTGCCCACAAATAGAGAGAGAACACCCCCCCAGAATAGAGAGATAATATGAGGACTAAATAGCCCCACCAAAGATGACACCAACCACACCCCAAAAAAAGCTCGCAAATGGAGGAAATTTCTCTCAGTGAAGGGTTTGGTTAAGATGTCTACAGTTTGATCTTATATTAGAAAATACTTGAGATCAATGATCTCTAAATTAATCAACTCCTAAATGTAGTGCATATGGATCTTGTTGTGCTTGGTCTATTGATGATGGACCAGATTGCGAGAGATTTGAATCACACTCTTGTTGTAACAATAGATGATTGTGGGCTTCCAAAAGGGAATTTAAAACTTAGTGAGAATGTTTTGAATACAAATGGCCTTAGTAGCGTTAACCTCTCCTTGATACTCATCCTCTATAGATGAAAGAGAAATAGTAGACTACTTCTTGCTCGACCAACAAACTGGACCAGAACCAAGGGAGAAGCAATATCTTGAAGTAGACTTGTGATCCTGAGAATCGCCTACCTAATCTAAATCTATGTGTCCCACCAAGTCAAAATACATGCCTGCTACATAATGAATCCCATTATTGTGAGTACCCTTGATGTGGTGAAGAATCCACTTAGCTGCTTTCCAATGTAGCTCATGTGGCTCCTACATGAATCAAGAGACCCTGCCTATTGCATATAAAATTCCAAGCCTCGTATGAGTCAGATAGATGAGACTACCAACAAGCTATTGATACAAAGTTCCATCCACCAAGGGTGAAGAACACTTAGCCTCAAGTTTTACCCCTGAAAAGAATGGATTCAATGCAGGATTATATCTGTCATGTGAAGTCTCCTGAGCATGTAAAATGCATACTTTGACTATGTAAGAGTGATACTTGAGGAAGAATGAGTGATCTCAATCCCCAAGAATTTTTGCAACAAGCCCAAGTCAAACATTAAAAATTGATCATGAAGGGCGTTTTTCACTGCTCAAATGGTGGATGAGTGACTCCCTGTGGTCAACAAGTCATCGACATAGAGAACTAGGAAGTTGTGAATATCATCCTGCTACAAAATATAGAAATTAGGATTAGAATGGAATCGAGTGAATCCCACTATCAGAAGGAAGGATTCGATCTTGGTGTACCAAGCTCGAGGGGCATGTTTGAGGCCATAGAGAGACTTTTGAAGATGACACACAAGTGAAGGATCTTGAAAAAACCACTATAGTTGCTCCATGTATATCTCCTCCTAAAGATCATCATGAAGAAAAGCACTCTTGCATCCATCTAATGAGCATCCCATCTATGTTTTGTAGCTATATCAAAGACAAGCCAGATGGAGTTCATTTTGGCGACTAGTGCAAAATTCTCAAAGTAATCAATCCCTAGAGCTTGGAA
>VDFB02293116.1:0-34893 GCA_007258455.2 Sequoia sempervirens | reverse complement strand
GTGGTTGACTAGTTGTGCCACCATTGGGGGTGGCCGTTGGGCCATGACTGGGAGGAGATGGGGCAATGTTGTAGGTTTAACCACTAGTGGTTTCTATTGTTACAGGTGGTTCAATTAAAATGTTGGAAGTTATATAAAATGTCGTTATCTCAAACACCAACAATTTATTTTATGTTGCTTGGCGGCTATTATGTTAACCCCGCAGCTTAATCTTCTAGTGGTAGTTTAAACTTTAACCACGGGCTTTTAAATTCTACAAGTAGCCTTTGGCCATGAACCCCACAAAATAAAACACTTTAAGTGCTTAATACATAGTGGTAAGCATTGTCAATATATTATATTTATTTATTTATTGAAATGTTTTAAAAAAAGTCACCTGAATAAAAAAAATTGCGTAATTTTTAATAAAAAATCAACATACCTGCAACCTGGGCAGGGGTATGGCTCTCTAGGTAAAAAAATTACCCCAAAAATATTTTTTTCCTAATATAGGCAATCAAAATTCATGGAATTAGCATCTCAAATGCAATGGCAAGGTCCTTTTTGGCCAAAAATGTTCCTAGAAAAACTTGTTCACTAGATCTGAGCTTCAAACCCCTGTTTGCAACTTTGTCAAATGATCTCCAATTTGGATGAAACAAAATCCAAATCTAACTTTCTCAAGCCTTCTAGACACGTTGGAATAGTAAAAAATCCTACCAATATAACCAAAAATGTTGCAATCACCCAGATCTCACAAAACATATATGCAATATGAAGAGGTCATTAGATCTTTGCAAACCCTTTATGATTCTCCAAATCATTCAAAACTCAAGATAAGAGCATACAGAAATTTACAAGATCTTTACAAGAAACTCAATCTCTCAATTAGGAATCTATGAACTTATATTTCTCAAAACAAAAGATCTAATACCATGTTAGAAATTTGAAATAGATTGAATAACCCAAGGAACTTTTTAAGAGAAAATCAAAGTTACATAAACTAGAAAATACATAAAGAATACAAACTAAGACTCCGAAAGATTATGCAATGTCGATGTGACAATATTGCATTAAGAGCTTCCAAGCTGAATCAATACATGAATGAATGCAAATACAATCTAGGAAGTGAGTTTAAATAGAACTAAGGAGAGGATGTAGGTGGAAAATCCAACCAATAGGAATCAAACACCAAAATTAGATATGGACCACCAAAAGTGGGGGATGCCACCAAAAGTGGAAAGTGTTCCACCCTTTAAGTAAGGGGACAACACATCACTTATCTCCTAGTAATAAACTCACTTTATTATCCTAAGCAAGCTTAATAAAAGTGTAGAAAAAACCTAGGACTAAGGGAAAATAAATTAACCCAGTAGGAAAATAAAAACCTACACCAACATTATCTTTCCTAGGTCATTTTAGGTGTTTTGAAAGAATATATGTGCATATATGTGTTTATGGATGTGTTATTATGTTGTCTACAAAAGTAGAGTAGAGTGTGTAGGTTTAATGGAGTCACCTACAAAAATTATTGTGTTGGGTGTGATTTGTATAATATTTCTTGAGCTATTGTAATACTACCTACAATAATTAATGCTTGATTGTTACAAGGTTGAGGGGTTATGTTTATGCTTTTAATTTTAAACAGGGTGTCCCAAGTGTGTGGAACCATCAACATGGTATCAAAGATGACTAAAAATTTGGGAGAAAATATATTGTGATATTTTAATTTAGTCAAATTCTAATTAAGTCAATGGTTCATGTGGATAATCAAGTATATGTGTCCTTGTAGTAGAGAGTGAGCTGTAAAAAGATGAGAGTAAAAAAAGTAAAATACCACCAATAAGGAAAAGAGATACTTTATTGTCATAGTAGTGGGATATTTCATTAAGATTGATGAAAAAATTAAAGGTATAAGTGGATATGAAAGAGGATGGATTTTTTCAAAATTTCTAAGAGGGGAGGTAATACTCATGAAATGGAAGACAATGATAATGAGGATGAACAAAGAGTTGAAACTAGCATAAAGGAGAATTTTGAGGATATGATGAAGGTCATGAGGGAGATTAAAGAACATTTAGAAACCCTAGACAATAAATATAGAAGAATCCATGAGCATGCATCAATTTTCCCAACAAAGGGGACAAAGAGGATAACTGAAGGATATTAGAAGAGGATGGACAAGATTAATTTGAGACTGAATGAACATGTAAAATTTACATGTGAGAAGCTTAAAAATGAAATGATGGGTCATGAGCAACCAAAGGAAGACCCCATAGATAGTAAGTAGAAGAAAAGAGATTCCTTTTCAATGAGGATAAATAAGAGGATGTAACTTATAAGACACAAGGTGCTAGTGAACAACCACAATGAATGAGGAGGAAACCCATGAATTACAAGAAAATAAGAAGATATACATGGTGAAGACAAGCAAAGAGGAAAAGAATCATGATGAAGGATAAGGCTTCAAGAGAGGCATTTCAAGAGTAATTCATGGAGGTTCTACTGTGTGCACCCAAAGTTGGAAATATTTTTAGCAAGGAAGAGGGAGTAGTACAACCATGATATCATATGGATAACAGATAGTATCCAAGGAGATTCTACAAGTTTCTACTAAGGGCCAATGGAGATTTCTTATTAAGGATAATTGTGAGAAAAAAAAAATTCAAGTAATTTATAGAGGAATGAAGACTTGAGGTGATGAGTGGGAGTAAGAGGGTTCCCAAGGTATTGTATGTAATTGCACTGATAGAGTAGTCCATGTGTGAGGCTACAAGGTCGATAGAGGAGGTTGAAGAGAAGTTACAAGTAGGAAAAACACAAGTGATACAAGTAAGTGAAAAAATATATAGTACAATAATGCTAACCAAGGGTTGTTTCAAGTATCATGAAGTTTAGTGAAGATACTATATATAATATGTTGCAAGTAGCTATAGAAAAATAAATGTTTAGGCATGATGCTACAAGTAGAGCTACTATAATTTTAGAGATGTTACAAGTTATCATAGTATCATACAAAAAAATATGTTTCTAATAAGTTTAGAGGAGGATGAAAATGAGATATTTCTAGTAGATTTAGTGAAAGAGTGCAAGCAAGGAGTTACGTAAGAGATATTACAACTACATGCAACAAAGGGATTTGACTCTACAAAGGCATATGTTGATAGTTGATTCTTGTAATTTTTTAAGTTGGAGCAATGAGTAATGGAAAAATAATGCTAATATTGGATCCAATCAAGGAGCATGAGCAAGGGACTATAGGAAAGATGTTGCAAGTAACAACAAAAAAATATATCCTCTAAACATAGAGGTGGATGAGGAGAGAATGTGTGATGTTGTGTGGAAGGTGTTTCAAGTATAAATAAAATTTTATGACTTTAAATAAGTGCAAGTAAAGGTAAAGTATGGTAACAAAATGATACTAAAATTAGACAAAATAAAGGATTCGTAGATTAAATAATGGGTGCTTTAAGCTTAGAGGATACTAGTGGGTATAGTTTTCTATAAGAAATATATGGTGAGAAAGAAAATCTTATGGACAAATTATTTGAGTTTATAATGCATGTAAAATTGAGTTTAAAAATTTACTTTACACCCAAGGATTAAGACCTATTTTTTAGAATACTAAATTAAGAAGTGGAGGAATGGTGTATGAATAAAGAAATGGTGGATAGATTTAGTGAAAATAAAAAAGTGTCCTTAGAAATTCACCATAAAATATACTCATGTTGATAATTCTCTTATATCAACAATAGGTGAGTTTATGGAAGATGTTGGGGAAATTAAATAAATAGAGTTACAAGATATGGATATGTTGGTGTAGAAAAAGAAGGATAAATCTAGGAGTGAAGAACTATTTTGTTAACTTTGAGATAATTGTATATTTAAGATAGAAGCATGTTATATAGGGAGCTGAAAAAAAATGATTATAATATTTTTGCTAAATGTGAGGTCATTTATGATGAGTTACTTATATTATGCATATCACAATAGAGAGAAAAAATGACTCTTGATCATGGAGCATATGAAGGAGATTCAATTATGTATCAAATATAATAAAAAAGAGAAGAGGTGGCATGTGTTGAAGGTGTAGAAGTGGAAGAAAGATGTAAGATATTTGGCTGCAAGTTTACTTATGATAACACAATCCATGACCATAGAAATACTAGTTTTAAGGTGAGAAGGGGCTCGTAATCTTGTATCCCTAGGGGTTTGATGTAGAGGCATGACATCAAGGTTAGTAAACAATCTATTTTCTACCATGATTTCCAAATTTAAAAAATCTACCACCCATTTAGAATTTGGATCTCATATTTATTAGTGGGGGAGGATTTTTTGACTAACACATAGATATGCAAAAATATTATGTAAACCTTAAAGGAGCTATATCCCATCTTATTCAACTATCCAACAATGAATAAGTATTCCATAATTGTATTATGGTTGTTTGAGGAGTACTAAATCATAAATGAAATTGTTGGTCTTTTGGAACCACAATTTGTAAGACCATGAAACTATCATAAAGAAATTAGTTGTTACTTTGGAGATGCCAAAAATATGGTTTCCCTCACTTTCCATAGAAATACAAAGAATGAAATTTTTGTTCTACATTAAGAACTTTATTTCAACCAATATCTATATCTTGTTAAATTTTAGAGCTAAATCAACCCAATTAGTTACCTATTACCAATATTGTTCATAAAGAACTTATCCAATCTATTTGGTTAAATATTATTGTGTTGTTCACATAGAGAATAATTAGCGATTAAAGTTAAATATTATTGTGTTTTCCTCATTTGGCTTATGCACCCTATGGTAAGATAGTGAATATTGCTACAATTATTTTTTGAGATGAACAAGTTACCAGATGAAAGTATACTCTTAACAGTAATTAAACATGTCCATAGGTCAATATGAAACTTGACCTTAAAGTATAAAATACTACTGAGTATATATACTCTTTTTTACTTATCTTATAATAGATTTTCTATGTCATAATTCTCTTGAGTATAAATACTTTGTTTTACTGATATTATAATAAGTATACTATGGCATGACTATAAATGAGGTTGTTATTGTGACATATCAGTGGATAAAATATATAAATGACATAGAGCATCATTTTACAAACAAGATATGAACCTGTGAAGCATGTATTGTGTATATTTATATACATACACATATACACATAAACATGCTATATAGTATGTGTAACAAAAAAAACCCTAAGTATTGTTCATTACCTACAAAACAAAAGAAAGATTTAGTTAGACATGTGAACATGTTAAATACTAGTGGGGACTACTCTATGAAAGTAAAGAGAAAGCATAAGAAAATTATAAATATTTTTGTTGTAGAATTTTAGTTCTATTTATGATTAGTTTTCAACACATTAGTGAAGTTGTGTGTATTTAAGTGTATGTCCTAAGATTTAAATATTGGATTATATAAGAGTTTTTTGAATTAAAAGATTAAAATGGAAAGTCATGTATATGTGTATATTAGTAGGTACGGATATGTGTGTGTTTGTATTCGTAAATGCATATATAAACATATACATAGGAATAAGTGTCCAATAATATCAGCTCTTAATATCTAGAATGAGACAATTTCTTGTGAGCCAAGAAGAGTCTTGAGAATGTACCTATAACATAGGAAAAAGGGAACCCTATGTTTAGTCCATAAAACCTAGGATTGCTTTTTCTCCTTTTTTGAAGGTACATTAGGATACAAATCAACAAGGTGTTTATATTTTGATGCAATACAGGGAGGCTTTGATCAAAAACAACTCAACACAATATATCTCAAACAACACTTTGATTCTCAAACCCCAACTAGGGTACTTCTTCACACAAACTCTCTTTCCCTCTAGTAGGTTTGTAAACCTAAATTATTGAACTTATCTCACACTAAACCTTCACAACCAGAAATCTCTTTATACTTTCAGACACCCATTAAAGCATACTAAAACATACCTCAAGAGATCCATGGGTCATTTTGAACCAACCCCTTCAAAATCTTGCAACAACGTTGTCCTACAAGGCCAATTAGGCTTGTGTTACAAAGCAACCCTACTTCAATATTCCTCTCAAGCCCATATTACCATTGGGCAGTCACAACTAGCCTGCAAAGCCACAAAATCCACAATTTTTAGGGCAAGATAATCCCTCTAAAACCACTAACCCCAAAACCCTCAATTTTTCTTGCACAAGGAGGGGTTTAATGAAAATCAACCATCCCAATCCTATTTATTCAGAAAAATATCCTCAAACACCATATTTTATGTATACACAAACTCAATCTACCCTCATAAGTTGTTTCCTCTGAGTTTTATATCATTTACCTCTCTCAATCCTCTCTTTCCCACTCAAAATCCACCAATTTCACAACTAGGGCTTCCTACAAACCCCATCAACTCACCTCTCCTAAACTCAAGAAACATTATAACACCCTATCCTAACTAATTGGGACCCATTCCACTCAGTTACAGGGTTTACAGAAGGTGGAATGGGCCTATTTGTATTTTAGACTTTCAAAACCTTGCAACCTCTATTTCCTAGCTTCCTACAATGTTTTCACCACCAAACTCTTCAAACACAATAAAAAATGATCAAACCAACTCTAACAGGGGTACAACTCATATATCAATTGATCTTAAAACAATTTAGCCTAAAAAATCACTGTATAGGTCCGTACAGACCAAAGAAAAAGAGAAATTTCTAGAAAAGCATTGTATTTTAAGAGATTTCAAATTGATTTCTTCTTCAAACTTTCAAGATCAGTCCTTACAATGAGATGCCAAAGACATGTATAACTTTTCCCTCCTAAAACCAACCAAAAACTAACTCTCAACTCACATGACCGTTGGGATTCACAAATTTGCATTTTTTGCATTTTTTTTGACAATTTTGTAATTTTCTTATTGACAACTTTTTGCATATTTTGCAATATTTAGCAATTTGAACCTCCTAACCACCTAATGGACTCATTACACCAAGAAATGGTCAAAATTACCTTATTGTTGAAAAAAAGACTCAAAACCATCTAAAATCTATCAAAAGACCCTACTTGACAACATTTGCACAAAAATGCACTTGGTGCCCCTGCACCATACAACCAGCCTTGAAAATTTTCCAAGTCTCTTGGAAATTTTATTGCAACTTGTCCACCACTAAACATTCCATGCCTTTGACCTCCTTGAACTCTTGCATCAGATACACCTTTCCATTGGTTCAAATTTTACTTGGAATCCTTGATCTTGTTACCACTTGAACAATGCTCCATCTTCACATACTAATTTGTTGAGTGTCCTCTAACCTTTGCACCATCATAGGTTGATATTATACCTAATTTGATAGTTGCACGCATATCCTTATCAACTACCCTCTCACTTATCCTCTTTTCCACCTTTGATTCAAGCTTAAACCCTTTCCAAATACTCTTCTTGACTTCATCTTTTACCCTATCAGACTTACAAACATCTACAACATCAAACTTAGGACCCTCTATCCTCAAGATCAATGTCCTATCAATCTCATAAACCTCTATTTTATCTGGAAAATAACCCTCTGTCAAGATAGAATGTGACTTCCTTCCAACTTCTCTTTGCACTACAAGACAAAACATTGTCCCAACCATGATCTCACCATACTCTCCTAAGCAATCTTTCTTCTCCATAGTCACTTCATCCTTAGTCTTCTCTTGAATTTCCTTTGACACCTTCCTATCATCTTCACCTTTCAATTCTAAATCATCCTTGAAGCTTACTATCCTAGCATCTTTTCCTTTTGCAATGGCTGCAAAATCCTTTTCCTTGTCTTCCTCAAACTTCACAAACTCTTTCTTTCCCATCATGATCACTTGAGATGCCTTTCCTTTCTCCTTCACATCCTCAACCAATAGAGTCAAAGTAAACACATTCCCATCCTTCTCAATCTAATAGGTGTTTTTCTTCCATCATGCAGGGCATGCCTATTATATTGCCATGGTCTCCCAAGCAATAGATGACAACTCATAGGTAGAACATCACAAAGTACCTTATCTTTGTACCCTCCAATCTGAAACTCAACTAAAGCCTGCTCATTAACTAGAAGTGATTGATCATCATTCAACCATGATACCTTATAGGGTGTTTCATGAGGAACTTTCACCAGATTTAACTTATCTACCATTTCACTTGGTACCATATTATCAGTGGAACTTGAATCTATCACTACCTTGAATACTTTACCTTTGCTCTTACATGTGGTTCTAAATAGAGCTCTCCTTTGCATTGGTTCCTTCTCTTTGGAGGCCTTCAAGAGTTGTCTTCTTAGCATCAAAGATTCACCAACTTCTAGTGTAGCAACATGACTTGGAGAATTGACACTTTCACCTTCATCTTCTTGCACAAATTGGACTCTCTTTGCACCTCTTCTTTCATCCCCACTTGAAGTAGCACCAAAATTTTTAGGGCACTTGTATGTTGGATGTCCAAACTCATTACAATTGTAACACCTTCCTGAAAACATATTAGAAACTCTTCCTTGATCTGTATATCTGCCCCTAAAGCTTATTCTTCCACCTCTAAATCCACCTCTAGATTAAACCACTTGTTCTTTACCTTTACCTGCATCTTCTTGGTCTTCATTGGACTATCTTGGGGTAGAAAAAGTGCCTCTACCTCTAGAAGTACTGCCCCTACCTCTAATTTTTTCTCTTGCTTCCTCTAGAGTTTTTCTTCTACCTTAGCAACCAATTGAAAACATTCTTCAACTTTTTTTGGTGTCATTAAACTTATTTTATCCTAAATATTATACCTCGGACCATTAAGATACCTTTCTACTTTTTATTCTTCATCTTCCTCATGCTTTGTCCTTATGCTTAGTCTATAGAATTCCTCGGTGTATGCTTGCACATCTAGATCCTTTTGCTTGAGGTTTTGAAGCTTTTTAAGCAATTGAATGTTGTAATCACTAGGAAGCAACTTACCTTTGAGTTTTTTCTTCATTCTCTCCCAAGAAGTAATCTTGGTCTTCCCCTTTTTCTGCCTTTCATCTTGCACAAAGTTCCACCATAGCAAAGCATGCCCTTTCAACTTGGTATTTTCCTTATTCACCTTGTGATCTTCATCTACTTATTCACTTTCAAAGTAATTCTCCATAGCTCCTATCCAATCCAAGAGCTCTTCACCATCTAATTTACCTCCATACATAGTAAAATCCATTTTTCTATATCCATCACTTTTCATATCCTTCAAAAGCTTTGTCATCCTCAAATCCTCTAGATCCAACTTTTCCTCTTCACTAGAAGTTTCTTCCTCTTGGTCACTTTCTTCCATGGTGACCCCAGCATTAGACTTCAATGCAGAAATATCCTTCTTCAAGGCTTCTAGTTCTCTAGCCTTTTGATCAATCTTTCTAGAAATTGTGCTTCCTTTAGGAGGCATCTTGACTCCTCAAATTCCACCTTTTTCCTTGCTTAAACTTCAACCTTCTCCCTCAAGAGATCTACTTCCTTTGCTTTGATACCAATTTATGCAATACAGGCAGGCTTTGATAAAAAAGCAACTCAACACAAGATATCTCAAACAACACTTTAATTCTCAAACCCCAACTAGGGTACTTCTTCACACAAACTCTCTTTCCCTCTAGTAGGTCTGTAGACCTAAATTATTGAACTTATCTCACACTAAACCCTCATAACCAGCAATCTCTTTATACTTTTAGACACCCATTAAAGCATACGGAAACATACCTCAAGAACTCCATGGGTCATTTTGAACCAACCCCTTCAAAATATTGCAACAACGTTGTCCTACAAGGCCAATTAGGCCTTTTTTACAAAGCAACCCTACTTCAATATTCCTCTCAAGCCCAGATTACCATTGGGAAGTCACAACCAGCCTGCAAAACCACAAAATCCATAATTTTTAGGGTGAGATAAGCCATCTAACACCACTAACCCCAAAACCCTCAATTTTTCTTTCACAAGGAGGGGTTTAATGAAAATCAACCATCCCAATCCTATTTCTTCACAAAAAAGACTCAAAAAACCTAGTTTATGTCTGCAAAAACTCAATCTACCCTCAAAAGTTGCTGCCCCCAAGTTTTATATCATTTACCTCTCTCAATCCTCTCTTTCCCACTCAAAAACCACCAATTTCACAACTAGGGCTTCCTACAAACCCCATCAACTCACCTCTCCTACACTCAAGAAACATTAGAACACTTTTTCCTAACTAATTGGGACCCATTCCACTCAGTTACAGGGTCTACAAAAGGTGGAAGGGGCCTATTTGCATTTTAGACTTTCAAAACCTTGCAACCCCTATTTTCTGGCTGTCTATAGTGTTTTCACCACCAAACTCTTCAAACATAATAAAAAATGATCAAATCAACTCTAACAAGGGGTCAACTCATATATCAATTTATCTTAAAACAATTTAGCCTGAAAACTCACTGTGCGGGTCCGTATAGACCAAAGAAACAGATTTTGGAAAAGTGTTGTATTTTGAGAGATTTCAAATTGATTTATTCTTCAAACTTTCAAAATCAGTCATTACAATGAGATGCCAAAGACATATATACCTTTTCCCTCCTAAAACCAACCAAAAACTAACTCTCAACTCCCATGACCGTTGGGATTCACAAATTTGCATTTTTTGCATCTTTTTTTTTACAATTTTGCAATTTTCTTATTGACAACTTTTTGCATATCTTGCAATATTTAGAAATTTCAACCTCCTAACCACCTAATGGACTCATTACAGCAAGATATGGTCAAAATTACCTTATTGTTGAAAAAAAGACTCAAAACCACCTAAAATCTATCAAAAGACCCTACTTGACAACATTTGCACAAAAATGCACTTGGTGCCCCTGCACCAGATTGACTTTCAACCATGAAGGTGAGTCAATCAAACCTTGATTTGATCCTTTTGAGCCTTAAAAATGGACTGAAATTGATTTTCTATGATTAACCTAATTTGAATATGTGGCTTAATATGTAAAATGCAATTATCTGACAATTAACAAACTAAAATAGTAACTTACAGGTAGATCTGGAAAGTGTGGAGGACTTTTTACCTATCATGAAAAGTTGGTTCTAATCATTGTAAAGGGATAGAGTCACCCTAGGGTGTATGGGTCTTTGTATGCTACTTTTTCTCTATTTTTAAGGTCCTCTAATGATAGATCTAAGCAAGTTTGATTCCCAGTTGCAAAGTTGTCAGAACACCATAGGATAATTCTATAATGAGTTTTCATGAGTTGACAAGATGTAGGGCATCAAAAGAAACAATGAACATTTTTTCTTCAAGCTTCCTTCAATCCTCTTTAAACTTGAGATCTATAGATTCACAAAGACAAGAGATGTTCCATTGAGGGGCTTGCCTTAGTGAAACCCCATGTTAGTGTTTCCACTTCCAAAATGGCAATGTCAATGATAAAATGATAATGGATAGGAAGGAATGATGAAATCACAAAGTGCTTCAACTCACCACCCTTCAATCACTTCCCTAAAGGACTGAAGCGATACACATCACCTCAAGGTTTTGGATCTTGCAAGCTTGATTTTATTGAATGCTTTGGAGACCTATAAAAGTGTTAGCGTCCACAAAACAATGATAACATGAACACACATAAACTCACATAGGATTTGACATGATGTTAGGATCTTGAATTGTTGCAATAAAGCTCTAAAATGTCCCTCTTGACTTTCTTGATAGTGCTCTTGATCATAAGTTTTCCAATATAATTTCACTTATGGATTTCAAATGATGCAATAACTAGGCATTTAAAGGAATTTCTCTAATTTCCCAAAAAATTAAATCCTAATATCCAATATTTGTAACCTAAATTTCAAATGTTAAAATGTCGACACCGACATCCAAAATTGGTCCCTGGAAAAATAGGGGGGCCCATATTCCCTAGGGTGAATGGGTCCTAGCCCTATTTTCCAATACCTTGAGTGTTGAGGGAAAAATAATAATTGGATGCATTTGTTCAATACTTGCAATTTCTCGAAAGGTGGTAAAAATGGGCTATAGAATGCATAATTTAGGAAATTAAGGACCCAATTAGGATCAATAATTTAGGGGGAGCAAAACATAGTGTGAAATTGTCAAGGGTGACAATTTACGACAGTAAAGTACCTATCCTGGTGTATGAATATAATGAGGTCTTCTAATGACAAGTTTGAGAAAAATGTGTGTGAATAATGGCACACATATTTTTATATGAATTTGATTTTATATTTAAAGAATTTTGCCAAAGTAATACAATTGTTGCTTGCATTGTCAATTCATTATGTCTAACTATTTGTATTTTAGTCGAAGTTTTCATACTTAGCTAGAGGGTATCTAGGGTTGTATGGAAAATTGTATGCAACAGAGTCAGTACACTACACTATTTCTTGGATGGCATGATATGGTTTACATATTTTTTTATATATTTCCCTTGAGAAGGGTAGGGTCACTTCTAATTGGAAGATGTATAGGATACCATAGATTTATTATTGGAGGTAAAGCATTCTTATGATGCTCTCTTTCTTAAAGATGATGATTTTCAGAGATGATCATGAAGGAAACTCTTTGTATTACCATGTACACTTAAAAGGATGTAAATTTTATGTGTTAAAATGTGTTTACTTGATTGATAGAAATACTTATATACATGACAAATAAATTATACTTGAATCTAAATATGAAATAAATTTATTAAAAAGGAAATATTTCTTATTGAGTGTTAGCAAGGAAAATGGGGACACATAGATTGGAGTTCTAAGCCCCAAGTGATTTATGTGTGTTGTATTTATATCCCAAACTCTATCATACAAGATGATTAGAGAGTTAATTTGAATAGAGCATAAACTAATCAACAAAATAAAATATATAGAAAATTGATTATCATAGACCATAACACATGTCAGGTATAAGTCTGGATATATCTATATGTTGATGTTCATTCATCATATACATATGCTAAGGGTCTTACCCTCCTCCTAATACTTACATGCATCATACTTCTTATCCCCTATCTCTTATCGACCATCTATTATCTATTTCTTTATTATCTTCTCCTATATTACATTTTATCTTATCCTATAGAAATATATACTTGGTGAGACGTGTCCCTTACACTCTACTACTATTTTTGAATGTTTCCTTTTAGCCAAAATCTCTGCAACCTCTTTGCAAAGGTTTGTGGTATGATTTTCTTGACTGATCTAGTTGCTAATCAATCCCCTACCAACATCATCCCCACTTTCAAAATATTGGCTTGTCCTCAAGGAAACTCTACTGAAGAAAAAATCTACTACTACTATGTTGGGAGAATAGTTTTGTAAATATCCTTAAGGTTGGTAAAATGTGTATCCCATTTTATCTTGTTCTACTATAATAGGTGATTTTTCACATTGATTTGTGTTAGGAGGTGTTCTTCTTCTTGAAGTGAAGAAGGGACTTGGATATGTAAGGCTAGCTTATGTTTGTCCTTGAGAAGTTGGATAACATGTGCTAACCATGGACTTACCACCTCCCTTAATTGTTGTAACTTATACCTCATTTTTTCTCTCTAGTCCTATAGCTATTGGAATTATGCATGCAAGGCCTCTATGTATGCCTGATTCTACCCATCAGTGTCTACCAATGCATCATAAGTAGTGGTCATTTGAAGGATTTTTTCCTCAATCTAATTCACTTGAGCTTTGGTTATTGTGATAAAAGTAGGCTATCAAAGGAAAATTTGGTACCAAACATTCATATCCCCTTATGTATTCTTTAGTGTTGATATGATTTTCTAGTGCAAAGTGGGTGGTGGCACATTTTTTCCTTTCTTCATCCATCTTGTTTGTGTTCAACTCCATAGTTATATGTTGTCTCATAATGGTTTTTTTTGGTGTTCTTCCTATGTACCCCATCGACTAGAAGCTTAATCTATGTGACATTTCTATTGGATATCCTTAATCAGGTATTCCAACTACTCCATGTAATCAACGTGTTGCTTCAGGATATCCTCCTGTGCTATTTGGTGCAATAATTCTCCCAGATGGAATTTTTGTAGCAGGTAAATATTTGAAAGATCAAACTAGGAGCCAACTAGTGGCAATTGAAGTAATTGCAAAGAGGCTACTGGTTGGATCTAGTTTTTCTTAGCTAAAAAGTCCTTAATGTTCTTCATGGGAGAGGTGGAAAAGGAGGAAGGTGCTTCAAAGGTTTGTAGAGGGGGGTGGACTTGTTGGTATATTGGATTTGTATCTGAAGAAGGTACTTCTTCATATTTTGCTTCTTCCTCATAAACTATTTTTTAGACTTTTATAGTAGCCTCATTGATTTCCTTTTACAATTGTTTGGTGATTTTTGGATTTCTAAGAATAATCTTTTCCAACCTTTGTTTTGACCACAACTCCTTTATTTGTATTTGTGTGCTCTTCTCCTTCTAAGCTTGGGTAGCTAAGGGGGCTACTTTTGAAATTTATTCCTCTTTTAGTTTTTCCTCCTCTTTTGTCACGTGTTCTCTTCTTTGCTTTAGTACAATGGTTAATGAGGTCAGGAGTCTATCCATAATTACATATTATAATCAACGTATATTTTATTTTAAATCAACTACTAATTATTGTAATGAAATGAATGTGTTCATGAAAAATAACTAAAATAAATTTTGACAATCATTTACATATCAAATTAATAATCTATAATTAAAATATGTAATAAAAATTTACAAATAAAATAAAATATAAAATATATAATTAAATATTTAACTATTGTATCTATATATTAATAATAAACCATAACTTTTATTTATTATTATAATTGGAAAATAAAAATTAATTATTAATTTATATGCCTTTGATGATTGAATTTGATTTTTATGCCCATACCTCCTCCCCACTATGTAGATATCAACTAAGTTCACCAAAAATGTGGATATATTGCTACACCATACACTTCAATGTTAAAATGTCTATTTAGAGAATTCAAAATGCATGTGATTAAAATCCTTTAACCTTACTATTTAAACAAAACATTTAACTATAATTTATAATAATAATTTTGGACATCCACTGATTTGATTTTCGTGCGCAGTCATTTGCTGGCTAGAGAAAATTTTCCCTATTTTACGCACATCATCGTCAAAAAATCAGATCCATAATACATTAAGATAAAAAAAGTTCGAAATGAATTAAAGAGGAGTTGTTGAATACTTATGTCGTGGCATCAAAAATCGTCGTGAGTTTCTACACACTACTCGTGTTATTTGCCTTTATTTGCCCGAAAATCTTAGAAGGAAAAAATGGCAAGAGCAGAATTGATCCACATGGTTTCTAAACAGCAAAAAACTTCAAAAAATGGTTTAACGGGAGTGGTTAAATGGCATGAGACAAGTTTCAGCTCAAACTGCATTCACAATATATATAGCCTATCGGCTAATCACACATGAGCCTCACACAATTAAAGAATACAATTGCAACACTAGGAACTATCAAAAGGTACAGTAAAAATAATATCTCCAAACTAAAAAGATAACTCAAGATATGTAATTGCACAAAGCTCCTACTAAATCATGATCTAATGCCTATCATGATAGTCAAGTGCCACAAGTTCTAAAAATACAACTACAAGCGACCCAAAGTGCTACTACAAGAATCCCACAAACATCCCAAACTATTGCAATAGAAATCACAAGTAGTTCAAATATCTATCTTTTTATCTCATTGTAATGAACATATCAATGCAATAAGATGGTTAAAAGGCCAACCGATTAGAATATGCATTCCCATGACATCTGACAACAAAACCTTGCTATAACATGAAACCAACATCATATTGAAGATTCATTCATGAGTTTTCCATGCAATGCAATATGCAATTACAAACAATGCATAAAATCAACACACAATATCTCAAAGGTGACAAATAAGCATGGCCAATGCTCCAACTAAAACTAAGAAAATTACAAAACTCAAAAATCTTGAAACAATGCAACAAATTCATCACCACATCAATAACATGCAAAACAAAGACACCTAGAGAAAAACATGTAGATTCTCCATGACACTAATCATCATTTCAAAACCCACATCAAACATCCATAGCAAAGCAAAACACAATTCAAGAACTCAACATGTAACATTGTAAAAATGTTAAATGGCTGAACACATACCAACACTCACCCAAGAAAGTGACAAAGGCTTCCTCAATCCATGCATGTAAATCTACAATTGTCTTCATCCATAAAACCTTCATGATTTACAATCTAAACAAGTCTCTTCATAGATCTAAAAAACACAACTTTTTGTTACATGTAAAACTTGTAAAACCATACATGTTAATAACATCGATGCATCTTTGAATCCGTCAACAATCTGGAAAACCCACAAATTTGAAATACACCAAATTTGTAAATTGAAACAATGAAATGTTGTAGATATACATAATTGTAAATTTAACAAGAAAAAATCTACAAAATACACATATCTAGGCGACATGAATTCGCAGCATGCAAGTATAAATATCCAAAAGGATTAGAGGCTTAGTCTAGGCCACTAGAAAACCAATTCCACAACCAACACTAAATACATGCAAAGAGCTTCCAAGTCACCAAAAGACCAACCCCACAACCTACATGAATCCAATGGCTATCCACCCAATGCTTCCATGTAGCAAAAATTGAACCATGAACCCAAAATAAGCACTCCAAATAGTAAACATAGTTGGTGCTCTCCCATGTGACCAAGGGGCCAAAGAATGGCACCCAACATGAACACTTTTTTGCTACATATGGCCACAAGATAAAGGAAAACAATCACCATGCCATAGGGTAGTGTCATACTATCAAACAAGAGCTACGAGCCACAAATATACAACATGCAAATACAAGATCAACTATGAGATTTTCCACCTTGAACATCCACCACTCAAGTTGGCTTAGGTAATTCCTAAGCACTCCCCTATGAAGCACTACTTTATCTTACACTGACTAATAATGGAAGATGAATCTGTAAGTCCACTATCTAACCTCATATTCAATGCCTTATTACAAAAAATATTTCCAAGTCCTTGGAGAATAATAAAATAATTACATATATCCTCACCTTCACATAATATCAAATTTTCACTTTGTGAACTTTGAAGATGCAAACATAATTAACTATCTACAAAGAAGTAAATAACATTACACATGAAGATATGCAAGGTGAATAGCACACCTAATCCTTATAACTACCATGTAGATTCCACCAAAATTGGTCCATTTCTTTACCTTATCTTAAGTGGTCATTTGTTTCTTACAACTTTGAACTATTTTAAAATTACACAGCTTCAAAACTCTAGAAGTTTTTGGTCCCACAATTCCCATGCTTTTACTCCAACCCTATCATTTTGGCCCTCCACTAACAACACGAATTATGGTGGAGGGCCATAGTAATAGTGGATGCCCTAACCCTATAACTCAAGCCAATGTCCCCATCTTGAAGCAACCACCTAGCCAATTGACTCTTTAATGTCCCTTAAACTCCCCATCGAGAAATAACACAAGCAAACCCTTTTCCTCATAATCCTAGTTCATCCATGCTTTGCAACTCTTAGATAAGCCTCTAAAATAAACCCTATTCAATACCCAACCTTGAATGGGAACATCATAGGTTGAGTAGTTGTGCTTCCTCCCCACCACCACCTCTACAACACATCACCTATTAGTAAAACGCATCCAGCAAGTTTACCATAATAGCATAACTCCTAAGTACACACCTCCCACACTAGCAATTAAGTAGCCTCTATTGATATCCATTCAAATCTCAACATTTTTTAAGTCCCTTGTTTCACACAACTATAACTCTTTGTAAAACTTAAAATCTTCTTTTAAAGTCTAGACTTTGTGGCCTCCACAATTTCCATGTTTCTATTGTGACCCTATTGCTCAAACCCTCTGCAAACAAATCACACAATAACCCTCTGTCAAACTCTCTACAAACGTCATATTTTGCGCCACATATCTGTCCTATGAACGCAAGGACAACTCTCACCCAATCTGCAAGGATACTTGTTGACGAGGTCAGCACACCCGTCTTGAGTTTATATTTGTTTAATGCTTGAGCGCCCTTGACCTGGATTATAAACAAAATAAGCCATGATAGAACAACCTGATCGGTACAGTCTCCTTGTACTTTTGCAACTAGTCTCTTGTAAATTTGAAGCACTATTATGGTAAGTCTCGTAATTTTGAAGCACTATTATGATAAAAGTCTTCTAATTTTAACCTGCTCCTTATGCTATATTCTTTCCATTCTCAACTATAGAGATACGTCTGGCACTTTGTGAACCTTCACTTCAAAAGTTTGTTGGACCCATGAGATCAAAAATATTAATCCAACAGAAAGATGGTACAGGTATACCGTCTGTGGCTTCACAATAAATTAAAAAGATTTAAATCACACAAGAACATAAGTTGCCATGACTTCAGTTTGCCCCAGTTCGTGCTTTAACTTTCAAGGCCATTTAACAAAACTCTTGAATACTGATTTTGAATTCTTCAATGCTCTAGGAGATTTTCCTAGCAGATAGAGGGCTAGGTTGCATGCCTACAAAAGCATGGATGATGAATAGATAACATGCAACTTGCAAGTATATCTGAAAAAGAAGTTGATTTTTGCCCCACACTTTTTTGGCAGGCGTAGTAACTAAGTTAAAAACTAATAATAAACATTTGTCAAGCAATTTGTTTATTAATTAAATAATAGACTAATTAATTGAACATAGACCATTAACATTTCTAAATTTATGGCGGGCCTAGAATAAGTAAAAGAGAAGTACAAAACTAATAATAAATATTTGTCAAGAAATATATAGATTAATTAATTAATTAGTAGACTAATTAATTGAACATAGGCAAATGACATTTGTAATTTTCCTCACATTGCTCTTGAATAAAACAGCAAAGAGTGAGTACCAAGCAAATACAAGCAACAGAATAGGCACGTCACAAGCTTTAGCACTCTTCTCTGCGAAGATATACCCCAAACTTGTCGTCAGATGTTAACTGGGCCCGTGCCTGGTATGGGAAGAAAAGATGGCTATTATTTTATGTAATTGAATTACTACTTATGGCCTCACTGCATAGAATGATACAAGGCCGAAATTGAGCAGTATCTATCCTAAACAATAAACCCTTACTTGAACCTGACCATTGCAAAAGAATGAAAATCCACCTCAACTGAATTACTTCTGCTGCCTGATAAAAATCATGCCTCTGATTTCTTGACAGCATGCACATCACAAGGAATATCCTTTCTGATTCTTCAAGGATTGCTCAAATTTGTTCTCATAAGAAATTCAATTACTGTTTCGACAACACCCCAGCCACTAGAGAAGAGAAGTCATAATTGGCTCCTGAGGAAGAACTTGAAGCCTCTGAGGAAACCGAGATGGGCCTTTGATTTGCCTGCCCTGACAAGCTTGAAGCCAGCACATTCATGGAAGATTCAGAAGGCTTGTACATGCTGGGAATTCCCTCCACGTGCATGCTGTAAGAACAATAGTTGTTTGTACAATACTTTAATGACTGCAAAAAATCACAGCAACAAGAGTTCTCCCCAAAACCAAGATATCTTAATAGATAGCACAAAAATATAAGCAAACAATTATAGTCATATTCAAAGTTAGAGATGGAATGAATCAAACAACCATACCCTGAAGATCCCATAGAAACTTGAGGTGGCAACAAGCTTGATTGTACAAAGCCACCTGCCTGCAATGTTAGATCTCAGATTTCAGATTGCGTCAAGAAAATTTATATTGACAGATCTGAATACAGGAAAATATTCTTCCATCAGGCAAAAGACTAATTTGTTACCTGAGAAGATGGTTGGAGTCCATTCTGTGTTCCCAAACTATTTGCTATTCCAGGAATCATCACTCCAGGAAATTGTGAATTGGCATTCTTCCAAGTTTGCCCAGCGGTGACTCCTAAACTATTTACTGGTACTGTAGAATTATTATTCAGTAGCTGCTGATGTTGAGTCTGGAACAAAGATGCTTGATTACCAGGTGATGCGGCAGCAGCCATCAGCATGGACTGCTGCTGAACTAAATATGCTGCCATCTGTTGCTGCTGTAATGCATATGGTGAAGACATCGTTGACTGCTTGAAAAGGAGAACAACAAACTTTAAAACTGTGGCATGGAAACAAGAGAGATAATGGTACATTTAAAAATTAGCTCAAAGACAATGATCACCTTTTCGAAAAGGCTCATTATATCTTTCTTTGCATCTGTTGGGAGCTGATGTTGTGACTGTGGCTGAGATTTTGGTCGAGGGTGAGGTTCAGACTGAGGCTGGGCTGGACTATCATGTATAGATTGAGATGGTTTAAATAGGTCCTCCAATCCTGCTATGACATCATTCTTAGCAGTGGAAGAGTTTGTTGCATCACTGTTCTTTGTTGAGTCTAGTGCTTCTGCAGCTGCAAAGATGAAGGTTCAAATGTACTTTATGACAACAATGGGGCATTACAATACTGTTCCAAAATCCTGCAATCAAAACAAATATAAATCTTACACTGGAATGCAGCCCAGGAATTATCATCATCTACTTGAGAAGGTGATTCATCAACACTTTGAGCAGGTTCTTGAATGGTTAGGAGATCAAAAAGGTCGGTAGCCACTTCAACCTTATGGGAAGAAGTTACAGAAGGAGACTGCACTGCAGGTGATAAATTTTTAGGAGGTGCAATGGTTGGTATTGCAGTACCCTTAGATGCCTCCTACAAGAACATAAATCAACTGAGAAATAGCAACCAACTTTACATGTTGAGTTAGAATGAACTAAAGAGCTACCTTACACTGTAAACCAGAGTTGCACAGGCATGTGTAAGCAGGTACAAAAGGACCAAAATGTATGTAAATGAACCAGGTATTAGAATACAGGTTAGGAATGTACTGAAGACATATTTTATTGGATATTTCTGGAACATATCTCTAAAGATTGCACGTAATGAACTTGTAAGGATTTTTTCTGAGCACAATAACGGACCGCTGTTATAATAAAGATGCTTAAATACCAAAAGCAATATGGATGATGGAATTTTGAAAAACAAAATTAATATATAAAAAGGCATTAAAAGATTTGGAAATCAATTTCAGTACACCTCCATGATTTAAAAAATTCTGTTGAAATTTTTTTTGTGAATGTGCCTCGTAGACAACAAACAGTCACTGCATTCATCAGAAAACATGTATGTGAACCACAAAGTCAGTAAAAATTACAGAATCCCAAGGAGTTGGAGAAAGTATGCAAGTAAGCATTTCCATGCCATGTATATCACCTCAGTAAAATCCAAGTTATTTACTCTTTCCCATTTAGTGCAATCAAAAAATAATCTTTCTCTAGAAAACTATGTTCCAGACAGGCAGCTGACTGCAAAGGTTGCCAAGTTAAATTTATCAAATATGGTGTAGATCCCCTGGCCTCACCTTTGACAAAGCTTTTCAATAGGTTTGTTTGTTCAGGCTTTCCTCAATCTTGGTCTTGGCATCTGGAAAAAGGTAATCTTCATGCTTGTGGGCAGGCCAATTTCAAGGGAGATTATCAAACCATTGACCACATCTTCATACTCTAGGCTATTATTGAGAAGACTCACCACCAATCTTCCACAATCTTTTGTTTTTTCATAAACTTCAAAAAGGCCTTTGACTTAGTTCCAAGACACCTGCTTTTCCAACAGATGCGTGATATTGGCATTGCTGATTCTCTCATTAACACTGCTTGGAGGTTTTATGAAATAGTTATTGGGCAGTTTAGTACCTCTCACGACTTCTCTTACTTTGTCAAACAAATGTGTCCTCTCTCCCTGCTCTCTTTAGCATGTACATTGATGAGTTGGAGGTATTTCTTCGGCAACACACTCACCCTACATTGATGAGTTGGAGGTATTTCTTTGGCAACACACTCACCCAGGTAATGGTTGCACTTTATATGAGGTGGTCCCAACTTGATGCTCTCTCTCTCTCTCTCTCTCTCTCTCTCATATAAGTTAAAGCACTATGTATATGCATATTACTGTTTTCCAAAGGACATTACAATATGTCCCCTACCAAGATCCCCATGTTTGCAAAACACAAGGACTTGGGGGAAACACCTCCCCGCCATCCCACCACCTTTGCTATCAACCCGAGGACATTTCCTAGACATCACCCTCAAAGAGAGGACATTTCAAAGATGTCACCGTAGGTTCGGTACAGCTTGGGGACTCCCGAGGGGACTCCCATGAGTCTTTGGACCATCCTCGAGACTTCAAGAATTCCCCATGGCAAGAAAATTAGAAAAAAAAGCTAATATTTTTTAAAAAATCAAAAAATGTTTGATTTTTGCATGCCACAAACCCTAACCCTAATGGTCTATGGGCCCCACCCAAACCCTAGGCACTCACAAAAAACTTATTAATAGGCATCTAAGCCTCATTCCAAATCACTCCCAAGCTTCAAACACAGTAAGGATTTGATGTTGCAGAAAACAAAGTGATAAATTGTGAAAATGGCATGCACCATGAAGATTTGTGTGGTTTTGAAGAACTTAATTTGCGCTTGGTGGCTAGGGCTCCGCTCCTTGACCCCTCCCTGCATTGCAACAAAGAAATGCACCAGGGGGCACTGCCCCTCAACCCCATTGGGGGCTCCACCCCCAAGCCTCCACCTGCCACCGCCCCACACCATCCCCAAATCTAGGCCCTTGGTCCCCCTATCCCCAAGGCATGCCCCCCATCCCAAGACTCTATGGAACATAGCTAAAAGTTGTACTTAACAAAAAAGATCAAACTTGTTGCCAATGGAAGGAAAAACAATTGCAGTTTGAGGAATAGAATACTTTTCATCAAAGGCATCAACTAATTCATGCATCTTTCGGGTTTACTATGTTGTGCAATTATATGATATAGCCCAGTTGACATATTCCCTGCATGTACAAAATTATCATTTCATCAGAGCTCTAGTATAAATGTGATATCATCTAGGATAAGGCTTCCAACTTTCCAAGTAATCTGTCTTTAAGCATGGGGTAGAAGACAGATCCACGAAGAAAGGTCACACCTCCTGTCCATAGAAAGGAATCCAATTTCAACAAAATTTGCACTTATCTCAAACGCATCATCCAGTTCATGCACCTTGATCATTAGGTATTTGTAGCAAGCAATGATATTATATAGCTTGATGCACATTGCATCCATATCATTAGGTCATATGCAGCACCAAAAAAGGCATTCCATCAGGCATACCCCTAACACTTACTGTGCCATCTCTTCATTGTAAGAAAGTGTCTAAAATCTCGATTCCTAGTTCCACATTACAGTGGAATAAGGTTGCTAAATGCAATGGTTATAGGATTTGAAAATACAAACCCTAAACTGATGTCCTATGTATAAGGAGAAATTCAAATAGAATGAAAAATGATGCACTGTATTTCATGAACCACATCTTAACTCCCAATATTCATATCAGTTCCAGGGAATTGATTGGAAATTGCAGGACTAACAACCCAAAATTCACTTGGTTTGCTTTAGCATCTCCCAAAATATTTTCTCTTCCAGACAGCCATTGTAAAGTGAGACAACATGCCACCAAAAATCTCAGGAAAATTTTAGAAACTATATTTCACTAAGTCGACAGATTCAAGGCCAAACTTCAAATTTATTTCATTTTATTTGGACAACACAAAGATAAAACAGGGAAGCACTATCCAAGTGTATCTACTGGGTGAAACTTGAAAGTGCACGTGCAGGTTCATGAGACAACGAAATTTAAAACACAATTTAACCAGATTAAAATTAAACTACTGCTTGAAGATTATGTAGGTAGCTGACAACTACTTTTCAAAATTATGTTTTTTAATTGATATTACTCAAAAGAGAAGTTCAGATCACTTTGATCATGCTATAGTTAAACCGTTTCAAATTATAGCTAACAACTACTTTCCACAATTATGTTCTTTGATTGATTTTTGTAAAAACATAAGTCCAGATTACTTTAATCATGCTATAGTTAAACTGTTTAAAATTGTTTGACCATCATTTAAAGATAGTATAAGTATATGGTTGTCTAAATTCAAATCCACAATACCATACTAAAACGCATAAATCCTAATGTCAATTTATGTCTACAAATAAAATGCACTCTAAATAGCAAGGGTTGGCTAAAGAGTAAAATACAATATGACAATAGGCAATTGATAATATGTCACTTTTTACATCACAACAAAAAGCAAGTCCTGGGCATACGAGACCCTCCTCGCAGAAAAAAGGGTACTTTTTCGCTTCGCTTTAAATTTATATTTATTTAAATTTTTATACTTGTTTTTAATCTATATTTATATTGTATATATTGAAATTTTTGTACCCAATGGGTTTCAACCTCATAACCAAGCTTGAGAATTAACTAGACTTTACAAATCCATACAAGAAGGATATGAGAGGTGATCAGATATTTGGAAGTATGAATGGCAAATGATATAGAGCTCAATCACCACAATAATGGTTGAAATAAAACTAACTTCTATAAAGATTATATACACCGTACACATGGTTTCCCAGCAAGAAACTTTGGTTATGAGAGGATGAATAGATAGACAAGCAGCTTTTAATGTTTTGTATATCTAGGATGGGTTAGCATAGACATAGATAAACAGATGGATGAATGGAAGTGTTGCAAGGTGTGCATCCTTGATCTCCTTGTGTTGTGGCGCAGCACTTGGGTTAGTGACATGGCTTAACCGCCTCCCGTGGATTCATTAACTCTAGCGGTTGTATCAGGCATTAACAAGTCGATCTTTTGGTGCAACAACCGTCTTTGCAACAATTGGTATCAGAGCCTCGGTCACGGGTTCGAACCCTTCGCTTGCACCGGGGGGGGGGGATGATTGTTGCAAGGTGTGCGCACTTGGTCTCCTTGTGCTGTGCAGCGCAGCGCTCGGGTTCGTGACATGGCTTAACCGCCTCCCGTGGATTCATTAACTCTGGCAGTTGTATCGGGCATTAACAAATCGATCTTTTGGTGCAATGGCAACCATCTTTGCAACAGAAAGGATATATTATCTGGCAATGTCATGTCCCCTCCTAACTAGGTCAGCCTCCAGCACTTCATCAATAAAGCTGTTTTTAAAAACCACCTTCATATGTACATATTTAATGAATATTTAAATATAAAATATAAATAGTAAATGAACAAAATAAAACAAAGTTAAATTCAAATTTGAATTTGGATGCCCAACCTAGGGTCCTATTTTCCATCCCAATTTAAAATCAGATCTGGGCACCATTGAAGGATATGTTTTGATAACTGTCAATTTGTGTTTGCAACCAATTTTGCTCAAAACAGGGACAAAACCCTCTATGGCTAAGCGCTGTGAGGTCTAATTTAACTATTGGATCTGGTAACATATGAGACCAGGTGTCCAGTGGTAGGCCCGATTCAAAGAAACTTGCATTGTGGCAATGGCAAGACCGGGCAACAACCTTCAGCAAGGCAGTCTGGGAAGTATATGACAAATTTACCATAATGAGGCATCTGCAGCAGGGGGTTATTGGAGACTTTCAATTGCAACTGGGCAACTGCAGCAATCCAATGAAGAGTTAAAACCTTTCCTCAGATCTGATCCACAAATCTAGACCAAGGATCGCAGCAATTCAAGAACCCTAGAAGGGTGCAGCAACATGAGGCTAATGGTCATTGGTGTTTGGGGGTTGTCACACATCAAGCCCTAGCTAGCATAATTATCTAAGGTTTTTATTGGCACTGAGTTGAAGCTAGGACACCATCTTCAAATCTGATGATTGACGCAAATCAGCGAATTGTGAGAGCTAATCTGTTCCCAGCATCTTCACCACTCCTGTACCAACCAAGGAAAGGACAGATCTGACATCCAGACAACCCTGTAGAAGCGCAGATCCTAAAAGATTGCAATCATTCAGACTGCACCTTAAATATCCTACTGTAAGTGTTGTATTGTGATACAGAAACCCTAGTTGAATCCTACAGATCAATACATCAGTTTGGAAGGAAGGGTTTCCAGATCTGAATGTAATTCAGAAGTTCTTGCAAATTTGATGATGATCTTCTAAGTTTTCACTGTGTGAAACAGAACTGTAGCTCATTATATTGCTGATAATTTGTCTTTACTCTTGACTGTTTAATCCTTTAATTTTTGGAAGAAATCTGGATGGTCAGAAGTACTTGAAAGTTTGCAACCTACGGATAAATCATACCTGCATCCTTCATCATAACCTAGGACAGTACAGGAAAGCATGCAGATGTGGAACAAATGGCTAAGTGATTGACTTGAGACCCAAGTCCTAGGGGTCCTTCAATTCATTGAGAAAGGGATTGATATATACACAAGTGCACAAACAAACAGAGTACTGAAACCATTTTGCCAAGGATTATGATCATTACTTAGCAGAGAAAGAACAATAGGAAACATTTTTTATGACATCAAATCCCTTTGAAATGGTAGGGATGAACATAATGGAATATATACGTTATCAAAACTTACATGATGTGAAACTTTTGGATCTTGTGATGGAGAGCTTTCATGCTTTTGTCCCTGATTTTGAACACCTTCTTTGTCTGTATGAGAAGGTCCTACATCATCCCCTAGGTGGTGTCCACCTCTTTCTGAGGTCTCCTGGATGGGTTTTTTTTTCCAATTGTGGTCATAGCCTCTATGATCCTTTCCACCATTCACAGTCCACTGCTTATCTACAGAAAGGTGTTTCTCATCTACTAACCTTGGAGGTGATCTGGAGTTACGTGGAACCCATCTCTTCTCCTCATACCTAAAGAATATGAAAAGAAGATAGTAAAACTAGATAAAACCCTACATATGTTAGTGAGAAATTATATTATTTTACTGATTATGACATGAAATACTTTTTGCAGAAATGAACTAATGGAATTAAAAAATTCTCCAAAATAGTTCTCTACTAAACTGAAATCAAAAAGAACAGTGATACTTTTTGTTTACACATACTTAGCACGAATAAAATTTTCAAGTCCAACACGATCATAATTTGGGGGCAGTTCTGCTTCCCAATAACTATTTGCCTTCGCATTGCCCATGCCTGCAATCAAATGCAATTTATCATGACTTTTGAATTGTACATGTATTGTATAATTATTGATAGATGAATTGTATCAAAATTTGAAAATGAGTACAAAAATTTTACTTTGAATAAAGGCAACTTGCTCTGGAAGCCATGTATCTAGTGTAGCAGACCGCACCTACATGAAGATTATGATCAATTATCAAGAAACATTAGACATGACGAACCAAAAACTCTTAGCAGATAATACTCAGAAAAGGTCAGATCAAATTATATGAGACAAAAGGTTTAAAAAACAGAATCATTTAATTTTAGATAAGACCCCTGATTTGCTTAAAGGAATGTATCCCCACAAAGACTATTGACTGCAAATTCACTCTCACATATCATTAACCTTCCATATTGCAGTTCATTTGAACCTTTGGAGAAGAATATTCTTTAGAAAATGGGTCGGATTCCCACCCTAATTGTAAACAATGATAACGTTATAATCACAGGAACCTCGAAGTTAAGCATATCATTAACCTTCCATATTGCAGTTCATTTGAACCTTTTGAGAAGAATATTCTTTAGAAAATGGGTCGGATTCCCATTAAGCTATTGTAATGATGTTTATGACAAGTCATAAGGAAGCAAGAAATTTTCTGAATGTAACTGGTCTCCAAATGGTAAATAATCACAGGAACCTCGAAGTTAAGCATGGCAGGAAATACTTGCTATCCTTGCAATATGGGCATAAGTAAAAGTGAAGGGAATATCAAATACTCCCATAACAATAAGATTACATTGTTCTAAACTAGTTTATAGCTTGCAAAATCAAAACTGAAAATAGAAATAAACAAGAGACCTTTTGTCATTTCTTGGTGGGAAACATTTTGAAGATAAATGAATGACTAATGCTGAATTAAATATTAAAATGTAATGAAATTACTCTATTGCATGAACAGAATAAAATTACCATATCACAGATCCACGACCTAGCAAGAGCAGAATGAAAGAATGAATGTACAGGAGCAGATCCAAACAATATGAACAAAATGAGAGCAAAACACTGCATTTTAGGCTGAAGCTTGAACCACTTCAAGAGGGTGACCTCCAAAAAGTCTTACAACAAGAACAGAATTCACAATAAACATCTGACCACTACCTCCTATAGATAACATGATTAAGCTATGGTTATTCCATGATCCCAATTAGACAGACTAGCAAAGTAATTATTAATTCTAGGAACTAACAGTAACAGATAATCCAGTCAAAGGTAATGTGTACCACAAGTCCATTACTCTACAACCCAATATATCCGATAGGCTGGGTAACAGTAACAGATAATCAAGTCAAAGGTAATGTGTACCACAAGTCCACTACTCTACAACCCAATATATCTGATAGGCTGGGGCTGTACCATGCCTCCCCCCACCTTCCAAAGAAGAATTTCCTTATAAAGTAGCATCTCCTCTCGGCAAGTTTTATCATTTAATGGGAGATTCTATGATCATCCCAGACCTCAGCCTATTGCTCCTTGTGTAGATGAATGCTTCAAATTCCATAAAGTACTAGAATGTTATCACCACTCATACAAGATTTGCTGCAACAACTTTTTAGGACCATAGTATTTGGGTGCCAACTTCTTCTCCTTTTGCTAATTTATAGACATCTCCTTGTATGGCTGTGTCGTTTAAAAAATGCCCAATCATTCACCATGAAACACCTTTCACTTCTATAATGATCAACCTGACATTTCAGTTGATCCCATGCCATAACTAAATTATCTTTGAGACTCCAGATGATATCTTGCTGATGTTGAATATGCTCTTCCACTGCATGAACCCTAGGTTGGACTTTCACGGATGATAGCCTTTGGTCCAAGAAGTATTTGAAAATATCATGATCCATCCTTACCTTGAAGTGTCACCCCATCAAGTAGCGAAACCACAACTTGACTTCATCGAGAACCACAAACATTTCCTTCTCATGAATTGGCTTGAGTATATTCTTGGCCTTTAGTTGCAATCTTTTGAAAGCTATAGGTCTTCCCTCTTGAATCCGAACTGAATAAATGCCAAGGCCAAAAGCATCACATGTACCAATAAATGTTTTGCTGAAATCTCAAGTAGCTAAAACTGGAGTAGTGCACATAGATTGTTTGAGTTGCTCAAAGGTTCTAGTTGATTCTTCATTCAAATGAAATGCATCCTTCTTCAACAGGGCTATAAGTGGAGCAGCAACCCATCCATAGTTTGTAAATTTGTAATGTCCCGTTCTAGAACATTTCTTTTTTTTTCCTTTAAACAATAATTCTAACTCAGAAATGCTACTTGTATTTATATTTATAAATAGAACTTAATTAAAAATTATTAATTTTATTATAATATTCAGTTTTATCACTTTGACATAATTCTGTAAATAGACTTGTCTTGATTTTCTGCTATAATTCTCCTCCCTATTTGCAGCTAATTTTCCTTGAGTGTTTGTCCTTGATATATAGACAAGTTATGGGTATTCATCCAATAACTTGATTGGTGAAGTAAGAGTTTTCGTCCTTATATCTCAGAATTTCCTTGGAGGGTTTTCGTCCTCCTGGCTGTAATATTTACTTGCAAAGTCACATAATATTTATTCCCAATTTTTTATCCTCCTCATTGAAATGATTTACCTTTAATATCTTATGGTTGGAAGGAATCACAACCCTTCCATAAGTCACTGCCCTTGGTAATTATAATTTAATTTTAATTTAAACACCCCTTCATACAATTGCTGCCTTTAGTAATTAATAATTGAATGTTAATTTAACTATATTTAACCCTAAGAGCTAGTATCTCTTTTTTAAAATATGATCTCCATCAATTGCCATCCTTATTTCCTTTAATCGCTATAATTATTGGCTGCTTGTTGGCGGAAGAAAATTAAATTGGTTCATCTACGATCTGTTTTGGAAGTTAATTCTGGCGGGGGCATGACATATTTCTTGACAAATCAAGAGCAGTATCTTGTAAGACCTAAGAATTCTGTGTGGATTTTGAGATTCTTGGGAATCTGCAAAGCTAGCATTTGCCTTGATTTTATTGGGATCCACCTTTACACCTTCATGTGAGACTATGTGACCAAGGTAGTCCACTTCCTATACTCCAAACAAAAACTTTGAAACCTTGGCATAAAGTTGGTGTCGCTTCAACAGTTGTGGTACTTGATCGTGGTGGAGATTTTCCTTTCATGTCTTGTTGTTACTGAGTATGTCATCAAAGAAAACCAGTATAAACTTACACAAAAATAGTTTATATGGAATTCATCAAACTTAAAAATAGAAGAGCATTTGTGAGACCAAATGACATCACCAAAAATTCATATAGTGTCATGTTCCCCGATTCGAGATACTATAAGATAAAAAAATACATACTACAAATGTTAAGCATTCAATATAATTATAATTGTCGAAAACAATATTATAATTATTAACATTATGATAGATATTAAAATATATATATATATATCATAAAATAACATTATAATTAATATGAAGCTATAAATAAACAATTAATTATAATATTTTAATATAGAATATTAAAGGGACATTACATATGACTCAGTAATTGGTCGGCACCTTAACCATAGAACTCTTAGCCACGTCTGGTAAGGGGGCTCACACAGACCGTGCTACCTGTGATCCCACGTCTTGGAAACAATGCTCGACCCTTCAGTTGATAGCAATTCTTATATCTTCCTTTGGTGCAAGCCCCGCTGGTATATATGCTAAATTGAGAACTTCGACTTATATGTTACAATATGAAGCCACTCCTCATAAGCAGCGGCAGTCTTAACCACAGCTCCCCTTATATTGCTTCTTTGTCAAAGACAATACAGATCGTCATTCATCATAGAGCCCAATAGAAATATATTCAGGAATACCAAAAGCCCATCCAACGCAACACAAGAGACGCGTCGAGCACTTTCCAATCCAACATGGCAATGTCACTTGTAATTCGATGAAGGTAATTATGCTACAGATTATCGCGAGTCAAAGGAGGACGACCTCCCCAAACAAAACCGTAATAAAGTGCATTGGCAAAAGATAATATTAATAAATTAATTGTCCCTTAATTGACTAAGGGAGCTAATGGTAACATTAATACAGAAAGACATGAGACATGCCTTTTAGCAATACAACTCTTGATCCAACATAGGTATAAAGATAACCAAGTTTATGACAAAAGAGGAGGAGATAATGATTACAACTTATGTCTACATGGAATTTGACGGCAGTGCTCTCTCTGGAACTTCGAATCGTGGTGGAGGAGGAAAAAGGAGGGGAATTTGCAGGTCGTCGGCTATAGATAGAGGAAAGACTACAGATCGGAGGGGAAGAATAATAGTCTGCAGATCCCTGGTCTGTATTGTTATGAGAAAAAGGTAGATATATTATGAAATCACTGTCAGTAATCTGACAGTCTGGAATCAGAGGTATGTGGTTTAGGTGAGTTTAATATGATTGTTAATTTATAAATGAATAAATAAAATATATATATATATAATGAAAAATGATTAAAGTATATACATGAAATAAACACATATAAATACTTGGTAATGATTGTAGTTTATATATTATGAAATATTAAATAATAATGCTTACAGCAATTATTGAGAATCATAAGTAATAATGACTCTTCATTCACTGTAATGGCAATTGGTATAATAGAATTCCACCTATGGGATATTGAAAGATGCTTAATATCTAACCTAGAGTACTTATGAAATATATTATAAAAGAATTATCGATGAAGAACAGGAAAGCACGCAAGAATCTACAGAACCATCTTGAATCTATCAAATAGGGAGAGACAAGCAGAGGTAAGTACCTCCAACCACCTTGAAGAAGATTGTAAGTTATATTTTCAAAGAATGTGATTCGCTGCATACAGGGATTACCGCGTAATACCTAACCCCTTTCTTATTAGATTAGATGTCAGCGAATGTCTTTGAGTACTCTAATCTGTAATGATGATGAAATCAATTACAATATAATAAGAAGTGAATGAATAGAGAGATTAAATAACCTGTTTGCAATCAATAGATGTATACTTCAATGTATTGAGATCATCTATACAGCATAAGTGACTGATAAACACCCTGAATAGGTATAAAGGGATATTATTTACGAGAGTCCAATAATGATGCTTGGGGCAATTATTGTATATCATAAGCTATTATGACTTTTACTATGAGAATAGACTTTGGGCCAAAATTCCCTTTCGCTAGCACTCAACAAGGATAGGGAGTGTGCGGAGGGAAAGGTTGGTAAATAGGTCCATTGATGGACGGTCCCAAGACAGGTAGGAAACCTTGAGGGGGTCCGATTAGAGACCGTGCACGCGCCCTTGGCACAGTAAACCTACCATCCAATGAGGTTAGGAAAGACGAAACAAGGCGAAGATCTATTCCGATCAAGAGTAATAAGTCATATCAGATTATGATAGTTTTATGCACTTGATGATAATGCATTTATCTTATACTTAAATGTTCAATATGAAATGGTCTAATTTAATCATGAATAAGGAACTATGTGTTTTGTTGATAATCAGGTCTTAAAGACAAATTACATGAGCAAAATTATGTGTAGGTAAATACAAAACCCCTTATCCTAGCTTGTGCATTTTGTGTCTCTAATATGGGGACATTACATAAAGACCCTCATGTTTGGAAAGCAATTTTTGGAATGTCCTCTTTCATTCTAATTTAGCAATAACCAAATCTAAGATCTAGTTTGGTAAAAACACTGCTCTATTAAACTTATCAAGCAAATCATTAAAAATGGAAATAGAAAACTTATCTTTGATGGTGAGATCATTGAGCCCTTGACAGTCAGGACATAAGAGCTAGTTGCCATCCTTTTTGCAAACCATCACAACAAGAGAAGTGTGTGCACTTCGACTGGGTCAAATAACATCTGCCTCGAGCATTTCCTAGACCATGCTTTCAATCTCACTTTTTTGTACATATAAGTGTCAGAACGGCTTGATGTTTTGAGTGGCTCATTCCTTTTAATGAGCTAGATAGCAAGATCAAGGTACCCTTTTTTGTAGGGGGGAAGCCCTTTGGTATACCTCCAAATACCACAAAGTGTTTGACAAGGATAGCTTAGAGATCTATTGGAGGAGTTGCTGGTAGCTGTTAAACCTCTAGTGAAAACAATTAGGACATGAATCTGGAAGATCCCTTCTTAAGAAATTTGTCATCTGATGAGAACTAACCACCCATGAGGTTCAACTGACCTGCCGTTTGAATTAAACCTTAGGAAAAAGCTTAGTGAAGTTCATTCCAATTGTCCCTACAATATTGAGCCATTGGACTCCCTATACCACATCCACTCCTCCCATGCGAATGGCAAACATTAGTCTATCCAACAAATCTCCAATAGCTATCGTAGTGTTTGGCACTCACCTAAACAACTGATTGTAACTCCATCTATCATGACTTGAAAGTCTAATGCTGGATGTAAAAGGTAGTTTAGACACACTACTAGTTTGTCAATGAAGCAATTAGCACTATTACCCATTGCTTTGTCAGGAATCTCATGACCTTAATGATTTATGGCAGTGTAATACCCGATAGAGCATTGGTTTCTGATCAATTAATACTTCCTCGTGTTTATCCCCAAGCTCAAATTCCTCCTCCTTGTCCAAATCCTTTCTCCAATACTCCCTCAATGTAGAATAGCTTCCTTTCTGCACCTTTTTATCCTTGACCACAATTGATGCACAATCCTTTGGCCTGTTTCTCTTCTATTTGTTGAGATATCAACCTAGTTGGTTGTGGAAATATTGATGTTAGATTGCTGCGACCTGTAAAGCCAGTAAATGAATATTTCCTAACAGCCAAATGCTTTTCCTCTACTCCTCTGGCCCTATCCATAACAACTTTAAACAAGGGGGATAGAAAAGCCTTACCTCGAGTTGAACCTGATCCTTCAGTCCTAAAAACAAGTTCAACATGTTGCCATCCAAAACACCTTGAACTCTCAAACTCAGGGTTTGGAATTTATCAATGTATTCCATAACCATACCTATCAGTCAAAGCTTAGCCATCTGACATAAAAAAGTTGTCCAAAAGGTTATTTCCATAGTGCACTGCATGTTCTTCCATGAAGATGTACCATGTGACAATAGAGTTATTTTCTCTATTCGCACAGCTAACAATACCATATGAATCCTTGATACTCCAAATAAAGAGATGTATCACCTTCTGTTGGGATGGGTCTTGGTGTAACTTAAAAAAATGATTTTGTTTGACATCTTCATGTGCCTAGATCCTATCCATAGAACTTGCACATATCAATTTTGGGAATAAAACTGTGGACCCAAATTGAGATCCCCATTGCACTACTCTGAGTGAGAGAATCAGTCCTACAATGAAGAATTAATTGACCTCGAAATTAATTCATTTGGCCAAAAGACATTATTCTTTAAGACAATGTATCCTAATCAATTGTAATTTACCTATGCCATCCTCCATTTCTGACAGATCAACATTTCCCATTTTTTGTTGAAGAACCTTCATAGACTAACTTATACTGTCAAGATGATTATACCAATCTGGTGTGACCTCCATTTCTTAATCCATATTCTCCTTTGAAGATGCCTTCTCTGTTGTTGTAGCAAACCTTGCCTTGCATCTGGTGGGATGTACCATGATGACCAGGTGTTAAAATAGGATTCTCAACTACTTGTATACAGTATACCTATGATAGCCTCACTGAGATGTACCCAATGACTACTATCACAAAGATGCCAAAAGATGGCCTGAAAATGGGGCTGGTGGACACTTACATCTTAGACCATTGTGATTGCCTTCCCAGGACAG
>VDFB02293114.1:0-12194 GCA_007258455.2 Sequoia sempervirens | reverse complement strand
ATAAAATGCTTCCCAAATCTTTAACTTTCTCTTATACCAATCTGATAGGATGGGGTTGGATGAGGCACTCACTGCCCCATGCTCTGAGTCCTTGCTCCTAAGAACTCCTTGGTGTCTCTTACACCCTGTCCTAGTGGTCTTGCCTTAGGTCTAAGTACCACTTCTCCTATTGACCAACCCCACTATCAACATGTTGTCCTTCTACCAAGCCAACCTTGGTGCTTCACCATATACTCTCCATTGGCCCTTACTCTTCCCTAAAGGCCAAATAACCTCAACCTTCTACTAGATTCTTGTACAGGTGTGAAGGTGTTGTAAAAGCTTCAAGATGATCAAACTAGGGTTCTTGTTCCATCTCAAGACTCCAACTAACCATTGCTTCCACAAAATGCATTCCTAGGGTTTGAAAAGGCTACAAGCCTAGAGCCCCAATTAGGCCTCTGAACAATGATAAAATGCAATTTTCTTCTGAACCCACCAAAGGACCTAGGTTCTTTGTTGATAATTTGTGTTTCTCATGCCTACACCTCAAGGATTTTTAGGGTTTTAAGTCCTGCACAGACCGTACACTGTCCACAAACAAAAATGGTCAAAGCCTAGGGTTTTTAAACTTTTCAATGCTTTTTTCAGACTGTTAAAAAGTTCTCACTCCAAATGAATCGGTGGAGCCTCCACCTAATCACCATGCATTGCCAAGACCTCCCACAAAATTCTCTAAAAATAATTTCTCCAAGATCTCAATTCCCCTACAAGTTATAAGTCTTTTTCTTCAGGTTTACCCTAGTCGGACTCTTCCTGGCTCACTTAGGGTAAAGCTTTGCTAGCATCTCCTGCACTCCCACAAACCCTACAAACTATCATATTTACACTAAGGGATCCTAGACACTATTCCCAAAGGGCCGTACAATTTGTATGGTGGGAGAGTGCTCTAGGACTCCATTCTCTCAAAACTGCCTGATATAGGCCAGAAAAAGACAGTAATCAAACTATGTACAAATAAAAGATGGAAACAATCTACAAAATCAAAAGGATGGCACACTAAGCTTGCACAATGTTCACACTACATTCTACAAACACAATAATAGTAAATTTTATTCCATTAAAGCACAGTTTAAATGCAAAGATCAGGAAACTGCCTCACAGAACGTTGTTTCCTTCAATATTACAAAATTTTACCAAAACACTAAAACCTCCAACCCTATTCCATGGTCGAGGCATGCCTTAAATAGGCCATCAAAACAATTGAGATGCTTGGGTCGAGCCTTTGGATGACCTAATGGTAAAAGTTATAAAACCCCCTGTGTTTTTCAACTCCTTGCCAACTTTTGACAACTTAGCAAGATGGTGTTGTAAACCTATCTAACTCTTGTCAACTTCTTTCCAACAGATCAAAAACATCCCCAAGCACCCAACACAATGGTCAACATGACCTTATGAAAAACAAAACCAAAATTAACCCTCTAGGTTTCTTCTTTACCTAAGAAATTGTTCAGTTGTTCCTTAGGTGCTCCTGCACCACATATTTTATGAGGATGTTGTATTACAAATGCAATAGAGTGATTTTTTGAGAGACTGATAATTTTCATGTTGTTTCTTAATCTATGGTGGTGATAGTCCCTGCAAGCTTACTTTGCAAGTATATTGTAATCTTTATGATTTCTAAATAATATATTAGGTGGATTTTGTAGTGTGGGATTTTTCTCTCAAAAGGGTTTTCCCCATGTAAATCACCGTGTTGTGGTATGAATGATATTTATGTCTATTTTGTTTAATTTTATGTAACTATTAAAGATCTATAAAAAATTCATTATTCTCCTCTCAAGAAATGTGCATTTCATGTAACATTAGGAAAAATTTTGGGGTTCATTATATCACAAAGAGGAATAGAAATTGATCTATCCAAGGTCAAAGAAATAATAGATATGCATCCACCAAATAATATCAAACATTTGTGTAGTCTACAAGGGAAACTTCAAGCAATCAGGATATTTTTTGCTCAACTTGTTGATAAATTCCAACCATTTTAATATCTACATGAAAATTTCAACTTCAAATGGGATGACAACTATCAATCTATGCCTTCAAGAAGATCAAAGATAATCTTGCCTCACCTCCTATTCTTATGTCACCTAATCCAAACAAACCAATCTTTCTATACATATAAGCTACCACTATGGCACTGGAGTCATTGTTGACATAGCATGATGATAAGGGAAAAGAAAGAGTTATTTACTACATATCTCTCACTTTGGTAGGTTGTGAATTGAAATATACTCCAATTGAAAGGGAATGTCTTGTGGTGGTCTTTTATGCTAAAAAATTATGAAATTACATGCTTAATCATAAGACACAATTCATTTCCAAAGTAGATCCTTTGAAATATTTTCTCTCAAAAGCTACCCTCACTGGTCACATGGAAAAATGGATCATGATTCTTAGTGAGTCTTACATTGATTATGTAGATAGAAAAGCCATAAAAATACAAGTAATTTTTTATCAATGTGCAAAGGCTTCTCTAATGGATAATCATCCCTTATTAATAGAGTTTCAAAATGAAGGTATTCTTACTATGAATCAAGGCACATGTTACTCAGCATGGCTCGAGGGTAGGAATACTATTTGTTACTTCTCAAGGCGATTGCAACCCTAAGTTCCATCACATTTCCCTCCCTTGCACAAATAATATAGTAGAATATGAGGCATTAATCACAAGAATCTAACTGGCCATTCAATGGAAAATAACTAAATTATAGGTATATGGTGATTCTTAGCTAGTCATCAAACAAGTGAATGATGAATATCAAACAAAATATGATGAATTATTGCCCTATAAATGAATGGTGGACAAATTCAAACAATAATTCATGTAGATACAATTTGAAAAAATACCTTGTATGAATAAAAATTAAATGACTCCATGGAAACAATCATTCCCTATTAGACATGCCCCAGAATAGTCATTAATATGAATTCTCAATTGAACAATTGTTTATTCCTATCTATTATCTCTCAAAATCAAAATTGGTATGTGCTATAGTTGGTCCCAATTCATCATGGTATTAGGATATATATAACTACCTCCAAAATAATACCCTTCCACCTAATCGATCCACCTTACCAACGAAAATCATTCATTCATAAATCTGCTTGCTTCACACTATTTGGAGATACCCTCTACCAAAGGACCTTTGAAGGAACCCTCCTGAGGTGCTTAAATACAAAGAGGCTCAAATATATTTAAGCAAATTACATCAAGGAATCTATGCTAGTGGTCCTATCCTATCCAATAATTTTCTATGCACTGGATACTACCAGCCAACAATGGAGCAAGATGCACATAATATTGTAAAGAATTGTCATCCATGCCAGCAACATGGTGACCTCATTCACACACCTTCACAAGAGCTACAACCTATTGTCACTCCATGACCTTTCTCATGATGATGGTTAGACCTTGTTGGAAAAATAAATTCATCCTATTCTAATGGTCATAAATTCATCATTACCACCACTGAATACTTTACCAAGAGGGTGGAAGATATTCCACTAATATATATCACTAAAAAGAAAATTGCTAAGTTTATCCTCCACTAAATCATTTTCCACTTCGGTATCCCAGCTACTATTGTCACAATTAATGGAAATCCATTTAAAAATCAAGAGGTTTGTGATATGTGCCAAAAATTTCATATCCAACATCATTTCTCCACTCCATACTACTTGCAATGAAATAGCCAAGCCGAGGCCACTAATAAAACAATTTTGAAAATACTCAAAAGGACGGTCAATGATGTTGGTCAAGATTGGAATCTTCAACCCAATCTCCACCTTGTGGTATTATCAGATAAGAATCCACACTCTCATAGGGGAAACACCATATTCCCTTGTCTATGGTACCAAGGCCATTTTTCCAATTGAGGTTGAGCTCCCATCCTTGAGAATCTCCTTACAACATCTTATTGATGAAGAAGAATATCAGGTGACATGATTACAACAATTAAAACCCTTGGAAAAAATACACCTCAATGCTCTAAATCATCTATGGGTATATTATAATTGGCTTCGACAAAATTATAACAAGAAAATAAAGCATAGAGAATTTTATATTGATGATTTAGTCTCAAATAAAATCAATGCAATTTATAGGATTGTGAAAAGAAAAGAAAATTTGAACCCAATTGGATGGATCCAAGTATATTATCACAAAAAAATATGGTTTCAGTGCTTATCAATTGGCTACTATGGAAGGAAAACCCTTGGAAGAGCTAATGAATATTATGCATATTAAGATATTTTATGCTTAAAAAATAAACATAAAAATAAAATCAAAAAATTTAAAAAAAAAACAAAAAAAGTAAAGAAAAATAATTCATCCGATGGTGAAAACCACTTCTTCTAGCGCCTTGGGCAAGTACGATGGTGAAAACCTAGAAAATAGGCACCATGTGTAGAGCCATATCCACCATATACTAGGTCTCTTGTTTGCCCACACATTCACTAAATGCAAAAAATATACCCCCCCTCACCCACTAACCATGGCTTGGAATACATGTTGTTGAGTTCCCAATATCATAATAGGAGAGATTTTTCTACTATGAACATAAACCCCACCCACCTTTTCCTTTAACAAGGAAGCTTATCATAACATCATTCTAAATCTTCATATTCCTACTTTCTTCTTCTAGCTAGAAATATTTTTCTACCATGACCTCACCCCTATTATACGCTCCCTCATTGTCACCTGGCCTTCCATAGGCAACACTTCTTGTCCATCCATCATCATTAGTACCTATCTACATCATAATTAGGCTAAAACTCACATGCCTAAACCATTTCACCCCCACTATCCCCACTCATATACAACTAAGCATGTTCCATTACCATCCTCATTGATACATCATATCTACTCCAGTGGATACATGAAGAGATACCTGAATATGCTCTTAGGTTGGGTTTTCTCCATGCCTAGTTGTTCATAATAAAAGTATCACATCTCCACTATTTCCCATCCATAATAAAATATTCCACTTCACCACCACTTTACCAAGCATACTTGAAAAAATAAACAAATCAAACATCTGACATAACTACATGGATACACCTTCATAAAATCATAACTGAGTTAATAGTCGGTAAGCATGACCATTTAGTCATCATTCCTCTTGACTTATCATTCACATTAATCATCATCTATTCCCATATGGATGCATCCTTTTCAAGCCCAGCATAATCATTATCATCATACATCCCACCTTTGATAAGAGATATGGTGACTAGGTGCTTGCCTCAATGTTTATATTTTTATTTTTTATGATTTCTTTTAAAACCCATGGAGTCACCTAATCAAGACCACCTATATGTACTCATATCTTGGTGTGTTTTGGATAGAGTGTGAAATGGGGTATGATTGTCATTTTTGTATGGTGTGTTTGTGATTGTCCTTTACATGACCACCTATGCTACTTACCACCTTAGATATAGGTGGATGCTCATAACATATGCTTTTCTTCCTTTCTTTCATAGACCCACCAAGCCACACACTTGTATGCATCAAGAACCTAGGTACATGTTACCTTTCCCTCTATGACCCACTAAATCCTTAAGGATCATTGCATGTTTTAGGACAATATTTTGTTTGTTTGTGATTCTAAAGTCCACACAAAGGACACACAATCACCATTGGTCATATATACCATTGGGGCATAATATCCTTTTCTATATCAAACTTTATGATTGCTCACCACATTTACAATATAATCAGCCCTCTTCCAAGAAACCTCTTTCACATCCCCCCCCCCCATATCCTATAATTCTATTCCCCCCACCCAAACCTAACTATATTTTGTATCATGGATAAAAAATAATAATAACCTATCGTAACCTATCATGCAACTCATCCATTATCAATTTTTAATTAATCATTATCCACTTTATCCATTAACCATTTTGCTATTATCCATAATCATATTCATTATCCATTATATAATCATATTCATAATTCATTTTGTATTTCACATATTCATTTATCATTATCCATTCATTCATCCACTATCCATTTTATAATCATAATCATATTCATTTTGCATTTATCCACTAACTATTTGTCATTTCATTCATCCATTATCCATTTTATAATCATAATCATATTCATTAACCATTTTGTCACTAGCCATTTCATTTAATCATTAACCATTACCCATTTAATCATTTTGTATAATCATTCAATCATTAATCATTATCCATCATTTTGCATATATATTATCTGTAATCATTTTTACCACAAACATTTCATACACTTAAACATTAATCTCATTTTCCATTGTACATAATAAACACCATTCACCATTTTACATAATCATTTGTACATCCATAAAAATAAAATTATCACACAATACATGGATCTGCAATCATAATATAACATATATCATACATATTAGTCCAAACACACTCTACAAAAACATGTTACCACGACATACATCCATACAAATACCTATTAAAATTGCATAACACACCTCATATACATCTACACAAAATCCTCTTAACATAAAAATGCATCCAAACATATTTATCTAGTCATGCATGCATCCATCTAGGCATCATAAAACTATCATTAGTATATAGAAAAACATATAAACATTTGCATAATAAATAGATCGTAATCATGCATCACATAATAAAGTCCATAAAACATACATCATCACTACAAAACTAATGATCTCATATATAAATCAAAATAATGTTATGATACAAATATATAAGGTCTCTTCCATGTACATAAAAAATTTGACACCCCTCCAAGGTATGATCAAAAATATCATGTAAAGCACCTATCCCCTAGTATCCCCCTCTAACTAAGTTGGCCCCACTAGCAATGATGATGGTAGAGGCAGACCATGAGGAGGAGGTGGCCCCATACCCACTAATGGTTCTGATCTAGTAGATTTGGATCTAGGAGATTGGGTGTTGGATGTAAAGCTAGGCTCTCACTGCTTGCTCTGTTGGTACTACTTACTCAAATAGTGTGTGATAGTACAGCATATCCTATTTCATGTGGATTAGGTCTAAGACTATCTCTTGCATCTTTTGTCTAGCCACAACTCGTCAAACAATATCCCACTCCTATCATAACCAAGCCACATCTCCTAGGATGTTATGGCTCGAGTTGCATCTCTCTATTGTAACAATAGTAAGTTGTGCCCTTCCATCTCCACCCCTAGCCCCATCAAGTAATATTTGTAGGTAGACTACCTCCACCCATGCCATATCTCACTCCCCCATCAAATTATATCTTCTCTTTCCTAAGCTGATCTCACTCTACTATCACAAGCCCTAGCCTCACCTAAATTTCACCCTCATCATCAGGGTGATCCTCTCCATCTACATCACATCCTCCTCTTACACCCTCTCCTCTCCCCTACCTACTTTAAGATCCCTCCTTTTTTGCACTCGTTGACCTCCATCATCCCCATCATCACCGCCATCATCATCATTGAATCATCCTCCTCCTCCTCCTCAACTAAGTAAAATTGATCCCATGGGATCATCAACTGTAGTGGCCTTTATTGTGCCCACCATGCATCATACTCGGTCATGGTACTTACATTTGTCACTACTCATCATTGATACCATGGAAATTTTGGAGTGTCTCGCCAATCGTACCAAGTAATATAGGGATCAATGTATCCTTGCAATATCCCTCTCTCATACTACCTTTGTATACATGGCCTCCTGCATAAGTATCGTCTCTTGTAAAATAAATTGCTTCATAACCTAAATTGGAAAGTACCACTCAATGATGGTGGGCGTGTATCCAACTAGATAGTGGGTCCTTTGTACATATGGAATATACACATCATTCTCCTCCCATACCTCACAATCATGATTTGGATGCCAAATAAAGCTTTCCATTTCATTGATAACATGTCTCCAATATGGAAGATCTCCAAGCCGTCAATATCACAAAAATGATGTGTATGCAAATACATAAGGCATACCTACCCCTCTCCCTCTATCCATCACTAGCCACAAAACCATCACATGCTCATAAGCCCAGCTATGTAACAAAATAACACCACAACCCAAGCTCTACACATCCCTATACACAACCAAGTGCATCTCTCTATAGAGCTCTACCAATATGCATGCACCCCATGTGAACACTATGTCCTCTAACAACAACCTATCTAGTACCCCTGCCCAACCAATGGAAAAACCCTTAGACCACCGATCAAGTACTAAAACCCATGTCATCAATGTCGCTATAAATAGATATAACTTTGGAAAAGCTCCCATTCTTGCCTCCAAATCTAACTCAATCCCCCTAACAGGTAGATCATTTGTCATGAATACCCATGTTAGTGCCTCCTTGGCATGCATCATATTGTACTCTACAATCTCCCCATGTATCAAGAGTCTCAAGATCCACCACATGTCCTCCAAGGTAATGGTGGCCTCGCTAGTCGATAGGTGAAAACTGTTGGTATCGTTGTGCCACCACTTTACTAAGGTTGCTATCATCATTCAATGTGTGCTCAACCAAGGCATCCTATATACATAGAATGAGCCCATTCAACCACTCCTCATCCATCTTTGTGAGCTAGTAATGTAACTAGGTCATAACTCGAAGCCATCACTCATGTGACTACAGTGTCACTAGAGGCTCTTGCATCATACCACGAACTAGTGTCAGCACTTCTTAAAATAAAATAAACTCCTTTCAGTTCAAACTCTAAAACCCCTCATATACTTGAATTCCTATAAAGGTATGTTTTTATCCCACACAAGTGCATACTTAAACTACTCAAGTGTCTCTTATGATGTAAGTGTGTACTTTACCTACACAAGCATCGCTTCTGATGCAAGCGTGTACTTCTTTAGCGCAAGCATGATGATAGCTAACGCAAGCACCATTTCCCTATGCACGAGCCCCATTCTAGGTGGAAACATGATTACCCTAGAAGTGATGATTGATCAAGTTTGGGAATTCTTTCACTCCACAAATGCAACTTCACGTAGTGGAGGCATTGTAATCGTGTGTGCAAGCGCAATTTCACATAGTCACACCTTCATTTTTCCCAGCTTCCTAGACTATTTTACTCACATTTATTACCCCCTAACTACCCCAAAATCCCTAGGTTAGATCACTCACTGGGTCTCCTACTTTAATCGGTCACTGATACTCTCAAAAACACTTTGCATGATGCAAATGTCGAGGAATAGCTATCATCTATCCTTTGCTTGCTCTGCTCCTCCTCTCCCAAATTGCAAAGGTGAAAATGACATCTTTGGGCCCACAAGGTCTATTTATAGGCCTCTAACCCTAATTCATCTATGACATGTGGTAAATACCCTAGCCCTTAGCCTACAACACCTATTTCTAAATCTATCGCCCTATTTCTTTCCATTCTTCTTTTTCTTTAACACACATCCGCTCCTTCTTAACCCATTTTTTTGAGACACCGACCAAAAAAAAATTATTTTTTTTGGCCGATCTTTCGAGGGGGCATCACCTCCTATCCCATCTACCCTATTAGGGAAAAATTTAAACTTATTTTATGCAACATCACTTTGGATGTTGCATCAAAGAGGGGTAAAACATAGACATCCCAAAATTCTGACACCATTAATTAAAATTTTGTTCCATCCCATAATTAATTAAATATCATATTATTTAATTAATTATCCCATTTCATCACATAATTAATTAAATAGTATTTAATTAATTATCCTATTTTATTTCCTAAATTAATTAAATATTGTATTATTTAATTGATTATTTCATTTCTCTTCTAAATATAATTAATGTTAATTTAACCTTAGCTCCTACTCCTCTAAGTCCCCTAAACTCAATTAAGTTAATAAATCTATGATTAATTAACTTAACCCACATGCTAATCTTCATTTACATTTTTTCTAATTTTTAACTCCTCCCACTTCTCCAAACTTGTAGACATGTGGCATGTATCCTAGACTTGCATACACATGTCACTCTCTATCTCCAAGTCATCTATTGACCTCCTCTCCTATTGGATTCTCACACATGTGTGAGATCCTCTTCCCCATGAAGCCACCCTACACTTTACATTTCTTCCCACTTGTCACACTTCCAAAGCCTACACATCTTACACTTTGCCACTTTTGTTTCCACTTGTCATCTTTTTGTTCTTTCTAATGTGTGTTCACACATGTGTGAGCACAACTTTCTCTCTTCCCCATGTGATATGTCATAGTCACCTACTTTCATTATGTGACAATTGTCATAAAGCTTTAAATCCCTCACCATATCTTTCAATCTCAACCATCCACCTCACAAGAAAATCTCAAACCTATGAATTGGAGTCTTCTCATCCCATTTGATCATATTATGCTTTTGCCAAATTTATATCGGTATTCTTGAGAATCCACATTAACATATTAATTGGGATTCAAAGCTTGAATAAGCTCAATCGTGGAGGTGAAAGTGTAATTGAGGTATAAATATTTATATGTTTTGCTTTATGCTTCATTTATTTATGCTTCTAATCATTTTCATAGTTTCACATACCTATCAAGGCAGTTTACAACTATAACATCTGACAAAAATCCTTTATTCATCTTGACACAAGCAAGGAAAATGTTGATAAAGGTTGTGGAATTTGGCCTTACACCTGCTAATCACATTTATTTGAAGTTTTAAGTGCATATCTTGCAATTATTGTGTGCCAAGAGATAACATGTATTAGAGGCACTCTTTCAAACAATTCACAAGCCTTCTCTATTATTCAACATTTTTCTTTCATTCCAACCATGGCACTTACAACTACAACATCAAACAAAATTCCTCTATCCTTTGTACTTTAATGGTTGCTCATACCTTGTTCCAGAACTCTCACTTTGGCATAGACAAGGATGATGCTAGCAAGGGTCATGGAATTTGGATCTACACCTTCCAACTACATATGCTTGAAAGTTTCTAAAGCCTTTTCAACAAATCCATTTTGTGTAACTCATGCAATCATTATAGTCCATGAAACCACGTTCTTTGAGGAAATCTTCCAAACGGTTCATTTGTATCCCCCTATCGCACTTGTACACAGCCTTGGCTACGCCATTATTGCATTCCAGATAACCACATTTATTTGATGCATTTTATCATATAGTTCATGTACCTTGTCTCTACTTTCACATTTAGTATGCATATTAATTTGGGCACTTGTAGCTACAACCTTTCACCAAATTCACTTTGTGCTATACTACAATCAATACAAGGCATTGTTGGCAAAACAAGGATAGACAACTTAGAGGGGGGTGAATCAGTTGCAACAGAATACTTAAAATTTTTCAAACTTTGTTTAACTCAATCTCAGATATAATGAATAAAAAATAAACCACAAACATTCAACACATCAAAAACACAGAGAAGACTAATATTTTTTTACATGGAAACTCTGTTAGGGGAAAAACCAAGTGGAGGTCCACAATATTATACCCTGCTCAAAGTATAAAGAGAAATAATGGGAATGCACATGCATTCAAGCAAACGCCAGAGCTCACTACTCAAATACAAAAAGGACTCACTGTCCAAAGAAAAATTTGGATTAAAACCATCCAAATTATGAACTGATAAAATAGCTTCTACACAAGCCTAATTACAGTTCCAGTTAAACACAAAAAAACCTTCTTCACTCTTTTCTCAAATTTCTTCACACTTCACTTAGTCTTCTTCACACTTTACTCTGCAATCAAATGATATTCACACATACACAAATGGGATCACATGGAACACACTTTACACTAGTGAAACAATCACTCGTATATATCTACAACATGAGATTACATCAACAACTTAGTCGAACAAAAAATATAAAACATATTTTTGATGTCAACCCAAATTTGCAAATAAATTTTTAATGTGAATCCACCAAGGTTGGACACAACATAGTACAAACACAAATTAACAACTCCAACACAAAAATACTTCAATTAATTTCACCTCAAAGATCCACTACATGTTACACCCATCATGTCGGCCAAGAACCTAAAAATCTGAACATACAGTTGATGGTGTTTTTTGCACAACAACAACTCAGACAAAATATGGAAATCCTATCTCTCTTGAAAGGTAAATCTCTGTCAGTAAGCCTCAAGAGATAACCCCAAGGTCTCTAATGGTAGGTCTTGACAATGCATAAAAACTCAATGATAATGTGAAAATG
>VDFB02293113.1:0-15229 GCA_007258455.2 Sequoia sempervirens | reverse complement strand
ATAGAAAGATGAAGAAATGGAACTAGGGCTGAACAAAAATGAATTACTGAACATCAAAACCCTAGGTATGGATTTGTGGAGTGAATTTTCATGGGTTGTCAAAAAGGAGTATATTTTGTTCTTATTGAATTGTTTCAAGGACAAAAGTATTGTGTTGGACAAAACCTACTTAGTTACGAAGGAAGCGATTGAGGCGATTACTGGCTTATGTAGTATTGGGGATCTTCCTAGAAAGAAAATTGTGAAGTAGAAATATGTGGAGGAATTGACTGGAATTAGTAAAGACCCATGAGCTCTATTGATAAACACTAAAGGATTTGTCTATAAGGTATGTTGCGTACGACATTTCTTACAAGATCTATTTTAGAAATCGTGAAGGTCCCACATCGGCCATTGTTGTTTATATTGCACATATGATGGTCAAAGAAGACTAGAAATTTGATTTGTGTAGCTTGTTGCTTGAGAATCTTTCTGAAAATGTTCATGTCGGTAATTGAGGGTTATCCTTTTCGCTTCAGATCATTACTAGTGTGCTTGGTGTTTTACTTTTTGTGTTCCCTATTGGGAAAAGATAATGTGGTATGGGAATTTGGGATTCCTATTGGAAAATAGGTCTACAGATATCTGGGAGTGTTAGCAGATAATGCAGGTATGTGAAAATCCTATTTCACATCCTTGAAAAAAAATCTTTTCTTTGATATATCTACTTCAAGTTAGTTTGAGGTGGGCTCTCCCTCTGGTAAAAGAGAATTAGAGGTTGTCATTAGTGATTCACCTCCAGAATCGAAGAAGGGAAAAGTTATAACTGAAGATATGATTGACATTTTAGAAGAAAAGGAGAAAGTATCCTTTGATGACATCCAGTCTATGATAGTTAAGGGGAAGATGAAGAAGATTGGTGAATTATGGAGTGCAACCTCTCCTATTGACAGGATGAAGATTGATGATGCTTTGGTAGAATATCTACTTCGGAGAGGTATTGGAATATCAACTGTTTTTGATTCCTTGCCAAAAAATCTAGTTGAGATTGTTGAAGGATGTTGCTTGAAGGTTTGGAAGGATGAAAGTTTGAAGCTTTGGTTAAAAAGAGGTGTGTTAAAGCTAAAGGGAGATTATCTGAACTGATCATGGAAATAAAGAAATGCATTAAACAAATATCTAATATTTACAAGTATGTGGTAGATAATTTTAGAAGTAAAATTGAAACAATTGAATTTGAAGTGAACAACATTGGGAAGAATTTTGACATCTTTAAAGACAAATAAGGAAAGAAAAGATTGAGAGTTGGTGAACTACAAGCTAAATTGGTTGTTATACAAAGATAGAGAGATGATGTGATAAAAAACTTTTGGTTTCTTAAGGAGATTGTTGAGGTCCGGTTAGAACATCTTTCTGGAATACTTACTAACATAGAAGATGGTGAAAGACAGAGTTCATATTGGTCATCGTCTTTTACTCTGTTGGGATTATTGGAAAGCATTTGTACAAGAATGGATTCAACTACATTTAACTAGAAGAAATTGCGTCCAATTCTTAAAGAAAGGTACAAGAAAGTGTTTTAGGTGAAGAGTGTCATTTTTACTTGAATCTTGAGCATTCAATTTCTATTGTTTTTGCTATGGAGAGGAAGAAGAAAAGAGGCTAATTGAAATTTTTGATGGTTGGAAGTTTTGATGAATTGAAATTTTTTGATTTTAATGTCACCATGTTAAACCTTTGTTTATATCATTTTTGGCTCCCTTTTCCATTGATGTCAAAGGGGGAGAATTAGAGTGTGGAGAGAGTTAGAGTAGAGTACAGGGAGAGTTTGAAGGAGAAGTTTTTACATGTTCCATCAATGAAAAGGGGGAGATTGTTGGAAAAATGAAGATTGACTATCTCTACAGTTTTAGGTTGTCATTGATGTCACCATGTTGTGACTACAAGTTTAAGAGCTCTTGATTCACCCCTCTCGGTTGTCCACATCTTTAACACCCAATTCTTTTTCCATACCTTATTTTAGAGTACCTCTAACCTTGATCAAGTTGTTACAAAAGACCAAACCATATGGGAGATATTCTTTCCTCAAAAAATAGCTTTGGTATTTGTTTCCCAGATATTTGGCTCTAAGAATTTGAACCCATTCTTTAGTTCCTTCCAGTAAATACCAGCCCATTAATTCCACAAGAGCTTTATTGAATAGTTTAATTCTTTGAATGCTTAAACCACCATCTATTTTCAGTGTACAAACTTTATCCCAACCAACAAGAGCCAATATTTTCCTTTCCTCCAAACTCGACCATAAAAAATATCCTTTGAATCATTTCAAATTTCTTAGCTACAAAGGAAAGAATGATGAAGAGGGAAAGATAATAAATAGGGATGTTTAGTATTTAGAAGCTTTCAGAAGTTGTGATTTCCCAGCATAGCTTAATAACTTTCCTTTCCACCTAGCCAGTTTCTTTTGGATCTTTTCAATAATATAATTCCAATAATTACTATGAGATTTTCTTGAAATTAGAGGAAGACCAAGGTAGGTGGTTGGTAGATCAGCTTCGTGGCAACCAATAATGTTTATAACTCTCTTTTTTATTTCCTTGGCAATATTGAAGAAATAAATCTTTCTTTTTTGATAGTTGATATATTGGTCCAACACTCTAGAATATTTGTCCAGGATATCTTTCCACTATCTAGCTTCCAAAACTAAAGCCTCCCCTAAAATGATAGTGTCATCCACAAATTGTTGGTGAGAGGCCAAAGGGATAGAGGAAGCAGCTTTGAACCCTTTCAATTTATTGTTTATAAGTTGTTTCTAAATATTTTGTCCCAAAGCTTTTTCCACAATAAAAAAAATTAAGGGGACAAAGGATCACCCTGTCTCAAGCCTCTACCACAAGAGAAGAATCCTTTAAGCACCCCATTAACTAGGATCAAGTACTTAGGAGTAGTAACACAAGATATGATTAAGTTAAGAAATTTTCCTTTGAAGCTAATTTTTTTAAACATAGCAATTAGGAAAGGCCATGAGACATGATCATAAGCCTTGGAAAATATCAAGTTTCAGAACCATACCTTGCTTCTTGCTTAGGTCCACAAAATGTAGCACCTCATGAGTGTAAATAGCAACATCCAAGATACGTCTTCCTTGAACAAAACCCTTTCGATTAATTGCTATCATTTTATCCAAAACTAACTTTAATCTATTGACCATTATATTAGAGAATATATTTAAAGTAGTGTTGAACAAATTGATTGGTCTAAAATCATTCATGGATGAGGCTTCTTCTGATTTAGGGATACATGCTATAAAAGTAGCATTTAGCTGATTTAGAAGTCTACCAAACCTGAAGAAATCTCTAGCAACATTAAAAAGGTTAGTTGAAACAATATCCCAGAAATCTTGGAAGAAAGTAGGAGGAAATCCATCATGCCCCGAGGCCTTATAAGAAACAAAGGATAAAATTGCCTCTTTTAATTCTTGGAGAGAAATAACTTTAGACATCTCTTTCAAATCCTGCTTCAAAATGACTTGTGGAATCACCTACAAGACATCTTCCATCTCCTCTTTATCAATTTCAGTCACTTGTTGGAAGTTTAAAAATAAAGACATTGCCTCATTAGCAATTTCATCCTCACCATACAAAATTTTCCCATTGCTAGATTTTACAAATATAATCTTTTTTCTATACTTGTGTTTTAAGGTAGATTGATGATTTTTTTTTGTATTTCTATCACCTTCAGTCAACCATTGTATTCTTGATTTCTGTTTCCAAAAAACCTCTTCTTTTTTATTATTTTTGAGCCATTGAGACCTTAAGTCCCTTTCTTGATTATAGATATTTTCATCAAAATTACCCAGCTCCATCAGATCCTGAATCTCCTTGATTTATGAACTTAGCTCTTTTTTTATTGTGAATATGTTCCCAAATGAGTGTTTGTTCCATCCCTTAACACTATCTTTGACTTTCTCTAGTTTCTGAGATAAAAAAACATGGGAGTACCACTACAAGGAGCATTCCACCAACCTTCAACAAGGGTTCTGAAGTCCGGATGGTGAGACCACATTATTTCATACCTAAATGGAAAAGGTCCTTTCCCCACTTTATCATCCAACTCAAGAAAGAGAGCACTATGATATGAGCTAGTTCTTGGATGAGTAGTGAGGGAGAGGTCTTGTAAAATGTTCCAATTTGAAGAGATAAGGAAATGGCCAAGTTTCACTTGGATTAAATGATTACCTTTTTGTCTCTTATACCAGGTAAAAAGTGACCCATTTAAAGGGATATCCAATAGATCCATTGAATTGATGAAACCTGCCAAATAAAACATGCTATCCAAGAAGTCCATAAGTTCTCCACACTTTTCTGAAGGAAACAAGAGAGATTTAAAATCCCCTCCCAGAAACCAGAAATCCTTTCTATTGTTTATAATTCCTTCAAGCATATTCCAAATATTTAGTCTATCTAGGTGAGAATTAGGACCATAAATATTAACTAGATTCCATTTAACAAAAGTTATGACATCTTCCAAAGAAACCATCAAATAGTTTCTACAACTAAAACCCAACATACCAGATAGTCTAGTCAGATTCCAACAAGTCGCTATTCCCCCAAAAATCTCCATCAACATCCCTAACCTCAAAGTTGGCACTGGGCCAGAGCCATTTAATCGCTTTTTCAAAATTCTCTTTTTTCATTTTCATTTCTTGGATTAGAAGAAAATCTAGTTTTGCATCTGCCAAGTAGGCTTTTAGGAAATGATGTTTATAGGGGCCATTAAGTCCCCTTATATTCAATGATATTATACGCATTAGAAAAAAGGGAGTAATAGTATCACCTTGATAATACTAAAATAGGGGAGCAACCCCCCCTAATTTTTTCTAGATTTGTTTCCTACAAGGGATTCAAGTGTTCTTGTTTTTCCTGAAGCAACATCCCTCACAATATCTTTGTTTCTTGTTTCTTTTAATGGTGGTATTCCCACTTTATTACATCCTCCCACATCCAGATTCTTCTTCTTCTTTCTTGATTTTGTATTTACTTGGTTCCAATCATCATCCTCCACACCATTTTTTGGGAGGGAGGGGTTATTTTCAGACTCTTTTTATCTTCAAACTTTTAACCTTTTCTTGTTTAGCATGTGATGTTTAATCCATCTCTCGACCAATAATAACCAATGACTGCTCAAGGTAGGACACCAAATCCTGACCCTTTTGAGTATCTATCTCTCCTTCCTCTAGGTTTTCCATATTTTCTTTTTGGAGTACAAAATCCACTCCTTCCACTTCTTGTGTCAAAATTTGCATACTATTTAACACAATTTTGTTGTCAAGCATTTTAGTAACACATTGAGGATTCAAATCAGCCACCACAGAAGGGGGGGATTCCTTTCACCCACAACATTCAAGACAACCAATTCAATTTTTTCATGAAGGGAATCCTCCACTAAGGACAACACCTTGTCCTCGACAGAGTTGATCTGGGAAGACACTATCTCCTTACCAGGAAACAACAATCTAGAAGAGGAGCAAGGAGTGGTAGGTTCATTCAATAAAACCTTAGGAACAACATTTTTAGGAGGGTTAAGCAACAACTCTTACTGGTTATTCTTCAGTTCCAAAGGAAGCTTTTTACAAGCATCTTGCAAGTGGCCAAACTTATTGCAGCCTTGACAATAAATCTTGGCATTTTCATATTCCAAAGGTTGAACCCATCTGTCAAAATTTGATTTAAGGGTCACCATGGTAGGGAGGATTGTGTTGACTACAAAATTCACACAAATTCTAGCATAGACTAGTTGTTTCTTAAGTTGGGTTACTTTGTCCATAGTCAAAAGGGTACCAAAGGAATCAATAATTCCTTTAAAAACATTTTGGTTCCAAAATTCCAAAGGCAAACCTAGGAGCTTGACCTAGGTTGGAGCTACCTTACCAAGGTCTTTCGAGGCATCAAATTCTAGTTTCCACTTAGAGACAAAATATTCTCAAATCCTGTATCAAAGGCCAACGAGTCTCCCATAAGGACTTTTATCATATCTCCAGGGACAAAAAAGATAAAAAAAAATAAACCTTTAGTCATGGCACAAATAGAGACACCGCCCTTGAGATTCCAAGTGTTGAAGGCCCACTTTCATTCCTTATCAATATTTTGGTGGGAAGCAAAGAATTTCCCAACCAAGGACGATTTCAAGCCCTTGATAGCCTCGTCCAAGAGCACATCAGGGACGTCCACTTCGTTTCCTTCCATAGTAGAGAAAGCAAACAAAGAAGTCGGTGAAGCCCTTTTCAAGATCTTATCTCCAAACATCTTATCCATGTAGGAAACTCAGTCTCCCTAGTTAAAAAAGCATCTTTATTCAGGGAGTTTGGAATGAGAGATTTAACAGGTGTACTTTTAAAACCCCTCGCAGACAAGGAAGATGAGGCATATACATAAGAAGGAGTAGAATGCATAGGTAGGGGAGCCCCATTGGGGCCCCTACCATGCTAGATCATCAAGAATCACAGAAACACAAAAAATTGAAAATTGTAGGCACGCACACAAGAGCTTGATGAACATATGATATTCCAAAATTCATGATGACTACTTGTTAATAACCTTACCTTAATTCTTATTTTAATTTTTTCCTTTTTTGAACTAAAATCAAACCTTTTAAAATTTAATTCACATAACATTAATTTCCACCTTTGGAAATTAATTTTATTTCCTAAAGGTTACTACTCTTCATTATAGGATAATCGTTGCCAAGTTATAATATTGTTGCTGCTTTTTATGATATAATCACTACTATTTATGATTAACTTCTACCTTTAAATTGTTGCATTTAATTAATTTCATTTCTCTACATAATCTGTCTCCTTATCTTCATTAATCACCACACACTCTCAAAATATATTCATTACTATCCAATTATATAAATGATTTGTCTTCATAATCATTAAGGAATTCAACTAACATTTTCCTTTTCAAAATAAAAATAGACTTCAAAGGAAGTCGACCAACATTAGGCATAAACTTTGTCTTGCATCAATGTGAATACCTGGCTAATCTTCATACATACCTTTGAACATATAATCAATTAGTGGCCTTAGGCCATAACCTCAATTATCATCTTTTTTTTTAACAAATGCTTTCTATTTAACATCAATGAAAATAAACTTAGACAACAAATTCTTTTTTGACATCAATGGCAACATTGCAATAGTATGTCATGTGTGACCTTGTGTAAACCTAGATCCAAATTGGAGGCAATTTTGGAGTTTGATCATAATGTGGGTTGTCTTAGAACAAAAATACCATGTTGATGTTGAGCCACTCTAATAAAAATTGTGATAACATTGTGCCACAACAACACTCTCCTCTCCTAGAAACTAGGAAGGTAATCATCATCAAATCCAAAGCTAAGACACTTGTAAGGGTTGAAACCTAAACCATGAAACATAGCCTACTGAAACATCCTTGTAAGGTCCATAACTAGAATCCCTATACATAACATGGTCCTGGGCAACTAGAAGAAATATTTGCTCAACCCAAAACCATACTCCTCAATATACCTCTTCAAGGTGTTATGCAAAGTCATAACTATAGTTGCAAACTCCCATGTAGAATCATCTATAGGTAGATATCTCCATCCTATCAAATTCTTCATGATCACCCTACTCCTCAACTTGTGGTTGTATCTCCCATTTATAAAATGGGAAATGATATGCAAGGTAAGATTTGGTGGCCAAAATTAGACAAAACTAGTCATACACACTTGAACTCAATTCAGCTCTACTCCCCAAATTCTAAAATTCTACTCCTCCCTACAATCTACCTATATAGTGACAAGTGATAATTGATATGAAATCTAAAGCACAACCACTTGTACCAAACCTTCTGCTGATTCACTCTGATATAAGTATCACTCAACCAAGGGTTGTGAAGAAACTCACCTAGATCCCTATGAAGAAATGTACCAACCACACCAATACATATGATGGTTTCAAGGGTACCTCTGTTGTCATAGGATGTTAGGACCTCATCATCCTGCAAGTTCCCAACACTATAGTAGCAGACCCAAAAACTCCAATTTTTCCAAACAACTACAAACATTGATGTATAATCTAGAAACTCCATGATCAACAAAGTAGAGCAGCCATCAACCAATAATGTGTGAGCTAGAAACCAATGGATGAAGGATACAAAATTCTTGCTCTCATGTTCATCTCCATACCTTGGACTATAATCCAATTGAAACCCAACATCTACAAGCACATGATAGTCAAAATCAAATACCTTCATGAAATTGACTTCACATTCCTCAAGTCCTAAGATTAAGAATCGTCATCATGACAGTGTGGTGTCAAAAAATAAGTAGACCCAATGAGCTCTCCAACGATGGTTACACTCCCTAACAATTCTGAATCACAATTGTTTCCTTTCTACACGTGCATATATATCATTATGTGTTGATCCACAATGTGTATGCATAACTACCTCCCCCTTAATCATGACTTAAGCCTTCAATGGGATCTCCATATGGTATGAATCATGTTCCTTAGGAAGAAGATTATTTGAACAAAATGATTTTTTCTAAATCACACCTTTCATCAAACCCATGAAAAGTTGATTGCTCCTTGTGTTCTACTATGAGAAGAGGTTCATCCTACACATGATCAACCTCCATAGCTTCTTCCCTTGGAAGAAATAGGGGTTGAATAAATGTCTCTCTCTACTACCTCCCATGATCTATATGGATGCATTGCTCCTCAACCTTCTGTAGGTGTTATTTTTCTTGGGAAACCAATGAATTGGCTTCTATAGCTCTCCCTAGCGACTCAACACACATGCTTTGAGTGCTCTTTACATCCTCTATGCCATGATACAAAAAATCAGACTTCATGTGGCTTGGATCCACAACCATTACCTCATGCTTAACCACCAACTCTTGAGTGTCAACAAGGTAAGGTCTCTTACCACTATCATCCTCATGTAATATGGCTACCACCTCAAGAATATGTAAAGGTAAAGGACTATTGTTGCAAATAAAAAAATCATAATTTTACTCATACCATTTTGTAGTGCCTTCTAAGGCCTCATGCACTCCTTCCTTCATTGTTGGATGCTCATCATCAAGTTCTAGTCCAAGAAGTATGTCAAGTTGAATACCAAGTGTATTACTTGTTATCCCATGGCAGCAAGTTATATCTTTATGTGGCCATTTCTACTCTAATCTCAAGACTTCACATTCTTGATGTGCTACTTGATCCCTATGAAAACATTGAATCATATTGGTATGATGAGTTCTTGAATCTTCATGCAATGCATCATCCTCATGAAGTTCATACAAATATTTTCCCATTTTTCTAACCTCCATAATATTTGTGTGGGATTGTTGCTCTTTGGATGTGGTTTCCATAGATGATTGAATTTCTAATTCGACTGATGGAAAATGTGTCAAACTAAACTCTAAAAAAAGTTCATCAACCTAATCTTCTTATTCTTGAAGGGTCAACTAAGTACTCTTCAAGGAATCCCTAGTACCCTTAAGCTCGAAGGTAAGATTTTCAACTTAGTCTTCACTTTCCTCTTAATGCATCAGAATATATTTCAACAAACTTGAAGAGATGATCACTATCTGAAAGTAGGTTTGAATAATTTGATTTTATTGTTATCAAAGCTTCTTCGATCACCTCCATATCTGCAAGAGAAATTTCTCCTTCAATTCCTTTGTGTATCCTCTCAAGTGGTGCCTTCTAAAAATGATCTTCAATTATCCTATGAGTGTTATTAAAATGAGTTAAGGCTGCAACAATCCTTATCTTTAATTTGACCTTTAATTGAATCTCCAAATAATGGGACTCATTGGGCCTATGATTAAGATCATCTTCATACACTAAATTTTCTGATTTGTCTTCATAATCATGCACCTCCAAATTAGCTTCCTCTATCAAAGGGTCACCATCATGGTAATCATGATCTTCCTCAATGGATAATCTAGAAATTGTATGAACAACTATGACCTCCTTAACCACCAAGTGATCCTCCATATCTTGCAATGTCAAGTCAGTCTTATCCAAACCTATTTGTTCACCAATTACTTCTGAATCACCATCATATGTATGAACAACATCCATCTCAAAGACACCCATACTCATAATTTTATTCCTTGCCAAGATGAGGTAAGGGTGATGAAGCAATGCTAGACTCAATTAGAGGAATATCAAATGAACTCCTACCTTCTTGTAGCTGATCTAACATGGCATTATTTTCTTCCATCTTCATGTGCTCTTCATTTGTAGTTGGGTGATCCCACAATACTTGTTTACAATTTTTGGCCAAACTAGACATTGAACTGATTTTTTCTAACTAAATCTTCACTTTCGGGCACCTATAGTGCTAAACCGTGAGGAATTTGAAGATGAGAGTGCAGAGCTAGTGATTTGTTGTATTTTTTGTGTAGATTCTAAATATATTTTTTCAAAATTTTTGGAATCAGATTGCACTTCTTTTCATCTCCTTCCAAAAAACTAATTTTTTATTAAACATAATTTTTAGGTGACACTCACCATTATAACTTACATAGCTTTTTCCTGAAGGATAAAATTCTATTTTTTAATTTAGTTGTGACTACAATATCCTGAATTAGCTTCCAATTGGTTTTGTGGTTTTTATTGAATATTGTTTTTCCTTAATCAAGTTTCAAAGTCAAACCAATTACAATTAGGACATAGGCATACCATTAACACAAATTTTTTGTGAATGAAATTCAATTTTTTTTTGTTGGATCAAGGACTTCAATATAGAGATTGCACTTATATTTTTCAATTTTTTTCATAATCTTCTATTTTTTCCACATGTGTAGAACAAAGAGCTTGATTTTTTAGTGAAAATCCTACATTCACAAAGAAATAAAAAAACAAAATATAATAATAACATTAAATTTATTTAAAATTATACTTTTAGGGAAGCTTATAATAAGGAATACATACTTACAAAAAAAAAGTTTGAATTAATTCATTTGATCCCCCAAAAGGTAAATCAAAAGTGGTTTTTTATCAGCATTTTGATAGGTGTAAAGGAGACTTTGTTATAGGTATAGTTTAAAACTAGCGGGGTTCTATCCAAGGGGGTTTGATTTAAGGTAGTTTGATCAAACCCTCTTCAATTGGAATTCTTTAAATGAAACCTTTTAAGGCTTAAATCGTTATATTTTCACAAAAGGAAAATAAGTGATTTGACCAAAATCAAAATCTCCTAGAAAATTATAAATCAGCTTTGTGGGATCACCCAACTTCAATAGGTGACTTTTTCTTCCACCCGGCTTGATGAAATATCTGCAACATTAGGATGAAGATCAAACTCAAAAGATCCCACTAAGCCTTTGCTTATAATCAACTCCATGCATTAATGAATTAGATTTGTGCTCAAGATCATCATCAACATTTCCAAAATTAGGTTCTTCAATAACATCCCCATGACTTACATTGTGCTCTAAGATTTGAACATCATCAAGGTCAAAAAGAAATTCATCCCATGTAGGATCCTCATTATATACTTAGGTTCCAACACACTCAAATCCAAAGTATTAAAAGGATAATTGCTACGGTTTAGGAAAAATGTGATCATAGTACTCTTCATGAATTGTGCCTTTGTGAATAGATCACTCTCCAACTCCCTAGTACTTGAATCATTCTATTCATGCCCTTCCATAGGCTTGGATTGAGGTTCAACCAAACACCACCAATTTCATCATCATTGAAATTAAATTTAGGACCATCATCATTAGCTGGTTTGAAGACATCATCATAATTACCCTCAACATAAGTCATTAGTCTTTGAATCATCACTAGGTGAATTTGAATTAAGATTCAACGTTGTTTTTGTGTATTTTTTGTCAAGCGAATCCTCATCACCGTTTATTGCCCAAGAGGTTGTTCTAGGGATCCATCACACATTCCTCATATGTCAAGGAATCTTCTCCATTGAAATGTTTAGGTTTTGCAACAATCCTTGAATATTTCTTTTTGATGTCAGGGTCCTTCATTAGCATCGCCAGTTCCTACATCAACTCAAATATAGACTTATCAGTAGTCATCTTTTAAGTTTTCTTCTAACAACTATCAAAGAGAGGCATGAAAATAGACATGCAGATGCTAGTCACCAACAAGAAAAATAGATGTGAACCATTGAAACTGATAAAAACTACTAAAACTCTAACATGCAACTGAAGAACTGTAGCAAAGTTAGAACTCCAACAGGCTTGTAGGAAAACTATCTTTGATACCACTGTAATAACCACCCTTGATTATTTTTGAAACTATTTGTTATTTGTGATGTTTTGCTAACATGTTTTGGTTTGTCTTTGTTTCACATGTTTTCATCAATGCATTGCATACATAAAAAATATCAAGCATAGAAAGGAAAATACCAAGAAATAGCATTGCTTTTCACATTGTACCATAACATAGAATAATGACAAATGATTACAATCAAAATCAGACTTAAAGAAAGATGTTTAAGACCTGGAAATAATGGTTATCAAACCTGATAACAATCTCTCATGGACAAAAAATTACATACAACTCCTTGTGAGAGTCCCAAAATTATTAAACTATCAATCCACAACACTCTCCTTCATTCAGGCCAACAAATACATATGAAAAGATATCGTGAACTCGCTGTAGTAGACCCAAAAAGTTGTCTGAATGAGAATGGTTTGAAAATGCTAGCCCAAGAAATGTATGACCCGTAGGAGGGGCGACCAACTCCCAAAAACCAAGAATTCAACAATAAATTTGAATCAATGCTTGAAATGGAGCACCCAAGCAACAAGAATCCAACAAATCAATATCCAGAAATACTGGCCAAACATGCACGAAGTTATGAATGGATTTCACCTTCAAACACTATCAAAAAGAGAGTTTCTAGAATTTTGAAAATGCAAATCAAACCTCTGAAATTGCTCCTAAACACCTCCAAACACCTCCAAAATGAAGCCAAGGCTCAAACACACGAAAACCTTCAAACCCACATCAAAAACCAAGAAGATCTTCATCATTCCACCTCCAAAACAATTGAAATCATAACTCTGTTAGTACCCAATGTGATCCCTAAAGTAGAATCACTCCTATCTGGCTAAGGTGGATCTTTCACCACAAAAGCTAGCTCCAAATGGTGAGGATTTTTGTCCTCAACTCACAATAATAGAAGGTCTTAGAAGCATTCCAACATCTTGTTATGTTGTCAAATGATAGATGTACAAATGAGAGCCAAAATGTTGCTTTATATAAGTGAGAGGGAAAATTAGGGCAACTTAATTTGAAATGTTTTTTCTCTCCAAGGTTCCCACACCCCCCTCATGAGCTTTTTATTTTATTTAAAAATCCTTATATCTCCCTAGGGTGGTGTCCACCTTTTGAGGCTTAATATTTGTCCTTTTCTTAAAAATAACTTTAATCAACTAGGCATGACAAGGTACTTTTTAATGAGGTCCCAAGACCCTCACTTAAGTTATAAAGTGACTTTATAAAAATAACTTAAGTGATGGAAAAATACAAACATTATTTTAATCAACCTTAGACTCACCAATGCCCCCATAGGAAATATACATTGTTGGAATAACATAGGCTTGGACCAATTGTCAAAAATACACTTATTATAAATAGAAATTACTAAAAATAGTAAGTACTCTCAAGCATCAAACTGGCACAAAATTGAGATATGTTGAGACATACTATAAATAGTAAGTACTAAAATTGGTCACTGCTAAAAATAGAAAGTCCTACTAGAAATCACCAAAAGCCACCACAAAGCCCATATTGGCTCTGAGTCCCCTAACCAACACCACTTAGCCTACAAGAACTCTGGAATAGGATAATGGAACTCTCCAACCGATTAGGTGCAAGAAGGGGACATTACAGTGCTATACATTGGGCCAAAAATATAGCTTATCATAGTAGGACTAAGCATATTGTGCTAAGTACCATTTTGTAAGATAGATTATTGATGGAGGTGGAGCAGCTCTTGAAAAGATTCATACACCAGAAAATTATGCAGTTGTGTTTACAAAACCAATACAATTAGAGAAGATGAAGTGGAGTTTGGATTCTATTGGCTTGCAAAAAAGGTGATGTATGAGCATGGTCAAGTATTAGGTATATTGTTGTCAAGGTGGAGATTGTTGGATAATGACAAAAAATAAAGGAGATAAAGAAAAATCTTATCTTTGAAAAAGATAAAACAAGAAAAGAAAAAACAAGAAAAAAAACTAAAGCAATGAAACAAAATTAGTTTTTCCTAAGATTGGATAGTGATTGTTATCTTGAAGATATGATACATATCTTGTTGCCTTGAAGGCAAATCAATAAAATTGTAATTGAATAATTGAATAGCAGCAATTGTGTGAAGATTGTAATCAGTTTCTCTCAGCAATAAGAATACCGATACTTTGCTCCGTGGATATTCCTTGACAATATCTCAAGGTTTTACCACGTAAATCTGTGTCTTATTTGTTATTCTGCTTATTTTTTATTATAATTTCTTCACAACTAATTTGTGCTGCAATATTATTTGAGTTTATAGATTTTTCATTTCCACAACAAACAAGACTTAAAAACAATTATCTAATGACATCAGAATGATTATATTTACGACTACAAGATTGATTATACAATTGTACTCAGTAAATTGACTTATTCAACCAAATTAAAAGTAATCATAGCTAAACCTGGATAATATATCTATAGTAATCGGATAAAGTCATATCTAGATGACAAAGCATTTTAGTTGCCGTGTCTTTTTCAGTGTAGATGTACTTTAAGTCTCATTCCTAAGTGGAAACAGAATCTACAGAGTGCTCTGTAATCAATGGCTTGCACAAAGAATATTCAGTTGTCACAATGAAGATAATTCTCAAAAACTATTGTAGTCAAAAAGCTTAGTAATTAAAGCAGGCCTGGGTGTAGTGGTAAGAGGAATAGTCAGTGTGCACTGAGAAATCTTATGATGACAGTCCAACAGCTTAGAAATGCTTTAGTGCAATCATGTAAGGAAATATGCAATCAAAGATTCATAATCAAATTGTCCTAGCTGGTCTTAAAAGTAGGTTGGTCAGATCAGATTCCATGTCATGTTTAATGTTATAATTGAGGGCAGGATTCAGATAACATTGATATGAGGGAATATACATAAGACTAGGGGTAAAATTTGTATCAAATGAATGAAGAATGTCTATAAAATAAAAATAACCAGTCCTGTAAAATGGAGCA
>VDFB02293112.1:0-22492 GCA_007258455.2 Sequoia sempervirens | reverse complement strand
AACTAATTTGTGCTGCAATATTATTTGAGTTTATAGATTTTTCATTTCCACAACAAACAAGACTTAAAAACAATTATCTAATGACATCAGAATGATTATATTTACGACTACAAGATTGATTATACAATTGTACTCAGTAAATTGACTTATTCAACCAAATTAAAAGTAATCATAGCTAAACCTGGATAATATATCTATAGTAATCGGATAAAGTCATATCTAGATGACAAAGCATTTTAGTTGCCGTGTCTTTTTCAGTGTAGATGTACTTTAAGTCTCATTCCTAAGTGGAAACAGAATCTACAGAGTGCTCTGTAATCAATGGCTTGCACAAAGAATATTCAGTTGTCACAATGAAGATAATTCTCAAAAACTATTGTAGTCAAAAAGCTTAGTAATTAAAGCAGGCCTGGGTGTAGTGGTAAGAGGAATAGTCAGTGTGCACTGAGAAATCTTATGATGACAGTCCAACAGCTTAGAAATGCTTTAGTGCAATCATGTAAGGAAATATGCAATCAAAGATTCATAATCAAATTGTCCTAGCTGGTCTTAAAAGTAGGTTGGTCAGATCAGATTCCATGTCATGTTTAATGTTATAATTGAGGGCAGGATTCAGATAACATTGATATGAGGGAATATACATAAGACTAGGGGTAAAATTTGTATCAAATGAATGAAGAATGTCTATAAAATAAAAATAACCAGTAAATTATTTATTTGGGTATGTTTGATCTTTTCTTTTTTAGATAAGGGAGGGGAAAATAATCGGTCTTTGTAAAATGGAGCACTTGAATTATTCATTTGGTTATGTTGATCTCTTCTCGTCTATGTTACCAGAAAGAAAGAAACGGAAACAACGGCAAGCAACGCGTGAGAAACGGGATATTTAGAGGTTGCGTATAAGAAACGGATTACTTACATATATATTTTCAAAATTTCATATATATATATATATATAGAATGTATGCATATATATATGTGTATTTGTATGTGTTGTGTGTGTATATATATAATCTAAATTATAAAACATATTTTTATATTTTAAATAGATTTATATACATAAATACATTAAATAACTTCAATTATATATATAACACTACAATTTAATTATTAAATAATTTTAGAAATGCATACTAATTTTATTAAAAAATATTTAACACAGCAAAAAAATAAAAATAAAAACCAAAAACGGTTAAAAAACTAATAGCATTATTAATTATACTCACCGAATTCTACAGTTAAACTAATTGAGCATTTATTTTACTCACCGATTGTGCAGTTTAACTAACTGACAGTGTATTAATTCTACTCAGAGAATTTTCCAGGTTAACTGAAAGTGTATGTTAATTACCGGGGAGCCTAAAAACACCAGCAGTTTTTATGTTTTTTAACTCCAACGCCTTAGAAACGGCTCGACGGGTTGGAAACGGCCGTTGGCGACGGGGAACGGGTTTCAGCCGTTGAAGCCGAAACGCCCTTTGCCGTCGCGTTCTGTAACATAGCTTCGTTGAGATAAGTGGAAAAATAGCGGTGTAATTCTTTTATCGAAATCCATTCAGATGAGTCTTGAATTAATAAAAAACGATATCAATATTAAAATTCAAATTCATAATGATTCATAATTCCATCCAAAAACATTTATCTAATAAAAACAAATTCCCTACTTTCTTTTAAGAAATAGGACCATTTTTATTAGAACTCTCACTGAGTTTTATATTCATTTAAAAGTTTTGCTATCTGTGAGGCATAATGCATTGAATTATTACAATCTAAAGTGGTAAATTCTGTTGATAATTGATTTGGGTTGACTTTTATCCTAATAATGTGAACCATATCTATTATGATGTAACTACTGGTGCACTATAAAACATTCAAATGAAATTATTGATCTCAAATTGTGGTAATGCCATCTCGTCTTATGCAATCAAATAATTATGAAGTCGGTGACATCATAAATTACATTCAAGTGGAATCTAGAAGCAATCAAATCATGCTATCCATTTATAATAAGAGATTTGTTGAGCAAAATACTCAAGTTTGTCTCTTACACTCATTTGAGAACAAAAAGCCGAATGGCACGAATAAGAATTTACTATTTAATATATAAGATCTAAACTTAAACGGTAAGGCACTTAATTCATTCATGCACATATAAATCACAATATATTAGATATATTTCATGATGTACTTATCTTGAGATGTATATATAATACATTTTAGATATATCTCAGGATGTATAGATCTTGGGATACATAAAATATACAGATATATGGTCACGAATTGAGGAGATTTGGACAAGAAGAATTAAAATAAGTGAACCCACTGTTTAAAAATGTAGTTGTCTCTAATGTTTTGAAGGTTGATTGCATCTTTAAACTGTGTCAAAACTATTTGATTTTATAAAAAACAAATCAAAGACAGACAATCTCTATCTTGAAAGGAATATGCCTCTCCTATGTATGTCAACTTTCAGTAGATAAAGAAGCCTTGAAATCATTAAAGACAATAGAAGAATTTCATAAGACATCCTCTTCGGAAGATAAATAGGGTGGGGAGGTGGAGTCCTCCTCTGCAGGGCATTCTAAAAATCAACACGGACAGTCTTTTAGGGGAAACCCAGATTCTGCAGGTATTGGTGGAGTTGGTAGAGATAGCTTGGGCATTGTTCAGTTTATGTTTTTTTGTTTATAAAGGTCATCATACTAACAATTTGATGGAGGCTATTGCTATTTTGTATGCTGTGGAGTGGGCTTGTGCTCTAGGCTGGAGTAGGCTCATTTGTGAATCTGATTCGCAGGTGGTGGTGCATTTGCTCACCCGACAACATTCTGAGGATGTTTGTTGGCAGTTAGCTTTGGTGGTTAACCAGATTCTTAATTTGTGTGCTTCTTTGGATTCGGTTACTTTCACTCATATCCCCAGGGAGTGGAACGGAGTCGCGGATTGTCTGGCCAAATGGGCTTCTAATCACATGCAAAATTGGAATATTGTGGATTAGGGTCAATTACCTCTAGGTTTGTCTCAACAGTTTGACCACTTAGTGGATCTTGATAGGGCTGTTTGAAGCCCGTGCTCTGTATTTCTTCTTATTTGAATAATTTTTAACCCCTCTTTTATTTCAATAACCATGATTATGAAAGCCATGTAATTTCCTATAGTAAGGATTGGGTAGGAAATGCCATTTGAGATGTAAATCAGGTTGTGTGTTTTGTCTTAATGAAACACTGTCTAATAATAATCTTTTATGCATGGAGAATCTTATGGGTCACTTCTTAAATTTAAAGAGAAAAAATATTTTGGGAGGCATTTGATGTTCTTTATTCTTTAAAATCTTTTTCAATTCTTTGTTGTAGAGTTGATATTTTTGGTTGATATTGTGTTGGCATTGGGTGCTTGGATTGACAATTAGTTCCACATGTGCTTCAAGTCCATGGACCTGCTCTAACCAGGTGTATGCACTTCATTTCATTTGTGTAAAACAATGACAATGTAACCCATATTTGAAAGAGTCATTGATAGACATCTGAGTGCTGCAATGGCTTTGCCATTGCGCCAAAAGATCAACTTGTTAATGCCATATACAAATGTCAGATTTATACAAGATCTATGCGAGGTAGTCAAGCCATGTCACGGATCTGCGGCAGGTTGGACAGGCATCAACCTATCCAAGAAGATGAAGGCGCCAACCTTCCAACATTGAGATCTCAAATTAAGAAACTTAACCATATTTAATACTCTTTAATCCAACAGTTTTTTTTTTTATAAATATTAATTTGTTAAACTCCATTACAAAAATTTATAACATCCATCCCCTTTTAAGATATGATAAAATCCCTACAAAATACAGAGATTTATAGTTCTGATTACCTGCATACCTTATTATGTTTACTTAATAAGAAAGAGCATTTAAGCTTCCAAACTTCCATGTCTTTTTCTTTTCAAATGAATAAACTGCATTTTTACTCTCATCCCAAGTGGACAGAGTCTATGGAGTGCCCTGCAAATAATTCCATCCATATAGATAAGATTCAGTTGTCTCCTCAGGCCATGGTCTAGTGGTAAGGAGAAAGTCAAGGTGCACTTAGAAATCTTATCATGGCAATCCTAGAGCTTTGAAATGCTACAAGGAAATTATATATTCAAAGAGTTGATAAATCCACTTACATGGTGATGTTAAAAGTAGTGCAGTCACATGAAATAGCTGATAATGTATTCAGGTGACATTGACATGACAGAATATGCCTCAAGGATTCTTTGGTCCAAAAGTTAATACCAAGAACAGTGCCATACCACTACTTTTCCAATTTATTAAAGGCACGATTCCACCTTCACTTAATGGGAAAGAAGATAATATTTATATCCACCACATGAAGTGTTTTCCTTGAGAATATGAATCTTCTAGCTTGGAAAGTCAAAAGGATCCCACCATAATCTATAAATACTTTTTTCTATTCTGCGAATCTCATCTACCTAGATTTGTCATCTCTTTGATTTTCTACACTAATTCTAAACTATAGGTGACTTATCAGGTTAACTTAAATGGTATTGAGTTCAATTTTGAGTTAGTTATTTATTTGCATACAATAAAATATAAAATTGTTATTGATTGTTTGATTATTGAAATAAATTATAGAAGAGTACTAAATAAAATGAGAAGAATGTTTTTTTAAATAAAAGGTACAGTCTGCATATTATATGAGATTGAAATAAAATTTAAATAAATATGGTAGTGATATACAAAATCTGACAAATATAGAGTGGATTACATCAACAGTGAGATAAGCATGAAAGTTGATAAGTAAACCATACTAAATACATATTATATCAGACCAGATCAAAAATGAAGATTCACAGCCAAGACCCATTATTCTTCCATGTGGCATGTTACAACCGAATTCTCGCCTTGCTGCTCTTGGTTGCCATGTTCATCACGAACATCCAGATGGACCTGGGAATTGGACATTGTTGTGAAAAATGAGAAGAATGTTAATATATCATAATTTAAAAAATAAAAATAAAAAATCCTACAAGAATATGTTTACATGTTTTTTCTTCATTTTTTAATTTAAGAATTATATATTTCTTAGTTTTTAAGAAGCTAAAAATGAGATGTTAAAACATATAAAATTGTAAGGATGAAATGAGTATATTTTATACTTGTACCTTCTATTTTGTACTATTTTGTATAGGTGTTTTTAGTACTTTTTTTGATCAATTTGATGCTTTTGTTGACCTTAGTTCTAGTCGAATCTTAGAAATAGAATTTAACCCTTGTTCATATAATTTTTTATTCTTATATTATTGGTTTTTATTCCAAGGTCAAATCCACAAGAGCATAAATGATAAAGAGTAATTCCATGTGTTGATTTATCCCTCATGTTCAAAATTAAAATTTCTCCCTAGGCCAAAATTAAAATAGTTTCAATAAGTCACTATGTGTCAAATCTGTGGTAGAAATCTCAATTTGTATGTCTACGTTGTGTATAAAAGGTCACCATCTCTAGGTCATTATATATCATCTAGGATCTATCAATTAACATCAATCATCACCCTTATCCTCCAAAATCATTCTACTATAGTATTCCACTCAAAATCACTCTTACCTCTATCATTATAATGCTTTCCATCAATATATTCCAATTACATCACCTCTTTGTCAATGAGTTCTAAAACCCTAGTTTCACACTAGGTCATTATTTCACCCTTTTACATTTTGTTCAAGTTTCAAGTTCCAATTTATCACATACTACCACAAATACATCATCATTATTTGCAATATTGTTTGTTGTTTTCCAAATTTATTATAAATTATTAAATCATATAAAAATGATTATGATAAGGAAATATCTTAACTTAGAAAGCTCCCAAAAGTGTTTGTCAGCATCACCAATATTTTATTGCAAGTTCAAGCGCCCAAGGTGAGTCTTGATTTGTAAATACATAAGTTTTATAATCAACAAGGTTGAATTTTAATTCAAAGGTCATTTTTGTATATTCAAAGATGACTCATCAATTTTGGAGAATATTTTCATTATCATGGAATTGTGTCAAGTTGATGAGGACTTAGATCATAATTTTCTTAGTTTCTTCATCTTATATCTAATATTAGATTCCAAGTAGTAGACACTTTCCATACTCAAACTTATCACCTTTTCATCAATATAAAGTTACACATGTATTCTTGTTATTTCATTCTTTTTTCATACGTGATCAAGAATACATTTTAAAATCAACTCTTTATCTTGTGTGAATTTACTTATTATTGCTTATTAATATTTATTTACCTTAGATATTATGTAAGAATTATTTTATATATCCTTATATTTTTTATACATGATCCATAAACAAAGTGGATATTTCACACACTACTCAACACCAATAAACCTTCTTATGGAAAGCTCTTCTCAAAAAACTCTCAAACAAATTTAAGTTAAGAAACTAACACTAAAAATATTGAAGCATCATTTGTAGTACACTTAATGTCATGAAAACATGAAAATAATTAAATTAGATATAAAGAAGCAAACACAAAGATTGAGAACATAAGTATTAGGTCTTAGAGATGTGATGTAAGGGTATCATATCAAGACCAACATACAACACCATTTCCCACCATGATATTTATAATTTAAAATTGTGCTACCTATTTTTCTCTGGGTTGTTTAACCATCCTCCTAGGTATATGCATGTCTAGTTAGGAAAGAGTACATGGGGTGGGTGACTTTAAACTTGCATGAGAAACTTATTAGTAAATGTAACAATTTTTGTACTAAAATAATATTAGGTGGGAATTTATTTTTTGGATATTTCTTGAGAGGGAGAAGTGTTTGTGTATGATATATGGAAGAGCTCAAAAAAATAGAGAGGAATGTTTGCAAATAGTAGGGACAAAAGAAAGTAAGGCCACATAGTAAGAAAATGAGAAATAAATGAGGTTGAGTGAGAGGTTTGTTTATTTTCCAATTTTTCCTAGAAGATATTTCAAGTGCTATCATTTAGGGTTAAAGTGGGAGATCACAAGGAGGTCACCATTACTAGTAGTTGGGTTCTTTGTCTATATGCTATAGATAACAAAAAGAGGGGCACATGAGAAAGGGTATTTTTTAAAGTAGATCATGGGATCAAGGAAGAATAAAATTTCAAAGGAGAGAAGGGGATAAATCTTATCTATTTTTGTGAGATTGTAGATCTAGATAATATGAAGAGTTTAGGGTATAATATGGGAATAAATAATCCTATTTATTTTTGTATTTTCTTGTAAAGATAAAGTAGCTTTAATTTCCATATCTTAGTTAATAGAAATAAGAAGAAATGCTCATTTTAATTTTCTACTCCATGTAACTTTCTATTGTGCTTGTGTAGGTGGATTGTTTTCCTTGATGTGAAGTTAGTTTATAAGCTATCTTAGTCACATTTATGAGTTTATATTATGTATTGGGAAGCACATATCATTGCATTTTTTTCTTACACCAATAGGGTTGAGCATGACATTTTTTATAAGATAAGCAACATTCATAGTGCCTTGGACCCAAACACAAGAGGCTAGTTCTAATGAAATACAAGGTTGAGCATGATGTTAGGTTAGTATTGTGCATGTATAATTTTTTTGTTAGGTGTGAGTCCAAGGAAAATAAATTTAGCACCTATAGAATCACATGCATAGAAGCTAATATTTTTCTCCCTTTAGTTGTGAGAATAAAATTGAAAACAATTGGTGCTAAAGTAAGGTAGTGTTATCATCATGGTATCAAAGTGGGCTACAACACTAGGGAAATGAACCCATTACCTTAGTGTAAGAATAGTTGGGATCTACTGAAGATTGGATGTGGGTCTAAATGATTCATGCAAAGTACATAGTGTGTGTGAGTCCTTATGTGGGATTGTAAGTAAGAGAGAGTTCTAATAGTAATATTTATAATGATTCCAAACATCAAGATGCCTTTGAGAAGACGATTTGTAAAGGCTATCATAATAACATATGCCATAGGAATGACGGATGAAGTGTTGTGATAGGGTAGGGTTGGATGAGACACTCATTGTCCCATGCTCTGGGTTTCACCTTGGCAAACCCTTTGGTGTAACTCTCCACCTTCTTAACCTATAGGCCCTAGTGCTTACTAGGCACCCCTGGTTCTCCTGGCCAACCCTACTATCATCTGCATTCTCCTAACCAAGCCAATCTTGGTGCCTTGCCACTATCTCACCCTTGGCCCTTAATCTTCCCTAAAGGCCACTTAACCTCCAAGCTTTACCAACTTGTTGCAGGGATGTGTGTTGACTTCCATAGCTTCAAATCTATCCACCTAGGGTTCTTGGTCATCCACCATACTCCATTTCTCCATCGCTTTCACCAACCCTATTCTAGGGTTTAAAAAGGGCTAGTAGCCCTTGAGCCCCAATTAGGCCTCCTAACCCGAGAAAGTAGGCTTAATCTCCCAAATTCCTTGAAGAACATCAAAAAATCCCTTTCGAGACCCTAGCTCATTTTCCAACCTCTCAAGGATTTTAGAGGTTATAGGCCTTCATAGGCTGTACACAGGCATAACCCTTACTTTGCTAGATTTAGGGCTTTTTAGGCCATTTCTTGACCAGGTAGTTATCTATTTGCTTCTTTTACCCACCAAATGGATTGGTGAAGACTCTGCCTCCCTGCAAAACCTTTGCAAAGACTCCTGCATCCACCACACACCTTGGGTTGCTAAGGGATTGACACCCCCATAATGTTAGGGCTTGGTTTTCACTGTTCTTTCCTAGCCGGGCACTGTCAGCTCACCTAGGGAAAGATCTTCTCCATGCTTCCTTGACACCTACTGACTTCTAAACCTAAAATATGTACAAGCATGGAGCTTAGCCTCATTCCCCCATAGACTATACACTAGGTATAGTGGAAAAGAGAGGTCTAATACTCCATGATTTGCAGCTAACCGGTCTGATCAACAATGAAAGAAACAAAACTAACAAAGAAAAAAGCTAGGAAACGATAAGACAAACTAACTATAGAACACACAAAGCTTGGAAAGTAGGTACCACACGTGCCACACACTTCTTAGTGCCTGGAACACTCCATTAACACACAAATAAACACTAAAAACCAAATTTTTTTAAGAAACTCATTGCTTTTCCATATGATCTGTAAACTTCCAAAAATTACAAAGTTTCTCCAACCAACCAACCAACCTTCCAAGTCGAGGGCCACCTTTTAAAGGTTCCCAAAGTAGTTACACTCACTTGGTCGGACCTTCTAAAGATCAAATAGCAAAAATTGAAAAACCCACTGTGTTTTCCAACTTTTCCCAAATGTTGGCAACCTAAGCCAAATGAGCAACTACACTCATCTAGTCCTTTCACCTCCTATTACACTAATCACAAAAGATCAAGATTTATTCAAAAACAACTAACTAAATGGTCAACATGACCTTGAAGTATCAAGACACAAAATTTCTTCCTAGGCTTCCAAAATTGCCTAGTGTTTCCCAATGTTGCCTTGGTGCTCCTGGACCATGTTGGAATTCATAAGGGGGGTGTAGGCTAAGGTGGTAGAACTTGAGGAGAATAGAAGAAGAGACCAAGCATAAAAAATAGAGCTAATAGTGAAAGTGGGGATGAGGAAAAAGTTTATGCAACATAATGAGAAGACAAAGATATAGGTGATGTAATGGATGTAAAAAATAGGAGAATCAATAACATTTAAAATTTTGGAAAGGGAAAAAAGATGGAGATACAAATTTTATTAGGGATTTTAGAACTAGATGAGCTAATTAATTTGTTTGTGGATATGAAAGAGTACTTAAAATATGATGAGAAAAAGGATCAAATGAGATTGAAGGTCACATAAACTAAGTTGAAGGGACGTACTACACTTTGGTATAAAGAGATGTAAGTTGAAAGAAGAGGGAATGGGAGAGATAAGATCACCTAATGGGATAGGATGGTGAGAAGATTAACAGTCAAATTCTTGTAATTAGATTACCAAGTTAAGTTTCTCAAAAAAATTGTAGAACTTGTGGAAAAGGAGATGCATGTCAAGAGTTACATCGAATAATTAAACAATATATCCATTAGATTTGGTCACTGGGATTTAGACCATATAAAGGTAGGATGGTATGAAAATAGAGTAAGATTGAGTATGCAAGAAGAGTTAAGAATGATAAGACTAAAAACCATTGAGGATGTCTACCAATATGTACTAATGATGAAGTAGATATTGTTAAGAAGAAAAATACATTTAGCCAAAAGAAAAGGAAGAATTGTAGGAAAAAGATAAATTAGAAACAATGATCAAGGGATAATCTTTACAAGAAGGTCCAAGTAGGATGGAGAGTTCAACACAATTCATAATAAAAAAAATAGTCATGAGGCAAGAGGATTAACTTGCTCAAAAAGTGAAGAAGATAAATCTAGTCAAAGGAGGGGAACAATTTTCTTGGTGAAAACTACAAATGTGGAGAAGTAGGTCATAAAGTAGTTAAATTATCATAAATTTAGTAGGACAATAGTGGAGGAAGTGAGTCCCATAATGATACTTAGGAAACGAAATAATAAATGCCTCACCTAAATGCACAAAGGGACTAAAGAATGGAGAATCCCTCATGATTAATAGGATGCTACTACAACTAGAAAGAAAGTGTGGTGTTGGAAAAAGGGATCTAGGGCTTAAATCACACTAGTTCCAATATCACAATGGGGAGGGGATTAAAAGTGATCTCAACACCCATTTGGCTACAAACCTTAATGGAAGAGCTAGAATGGTGGATTAGGGTTTTAATCCTTTGTGGGGAGATGTTGATATTATTAATTGACCGAGTTTGATGATTGTTGCCTTAGTTTTGAGTTTAGCTGGAAATGTTCACAATTTCAGGTATTTTTCAAACTTTAAAACATTTATCTTGTTTTTTTGGTCTTTTGGTCAGTTTACAAACCTTGTCAGTCGTTGGTTGATTTCTACAACTCATATTTTTCTTGACTTGACATTGTTCAAGTCTTTTCCTTTATGTGTCGATCTTTAATTTAGTTTCTAAAAAATTTCAGCATTCACTTGAGTTTCATAACCTCACTATTTTGTGAAGTGTTGTTTCTTTTGAAAGGTCCTTATGAAGGTAAAGAATTTTGAATCCTTTCTCAAACTCTTCTCAGGGTTGACATTAATTTTCTAACTTAAAAGTAGACATATTACTTAGAGTGGAAAATAAGGAAAAGCTTGTCAAAGCGGGTACTTGTTTTCAAACCCTATTGGTTACTAACCACACTCTTGAAAGCTATTCAAATATCTGACTTGGCTGAAGTACACTAATGCCATTTGATATTTTCACCAAGTGGAATGTGTGTTAGGAATTAAAGGCTATTAGTATTGGAGTAGATGAAATAAATGCTTGATCATGTGGGATTATGTCACCATTTTAAACATAATTATTTTATTTAGAAAAGTGTGATTCCAAAAGTCGAGAAAGGAAACCTGTGAAGCAGCTTCAAAAGAAAGATTTGAAGTAGCAAAGGATGTTTTTCTCAAGTAAGGAGGTTTTCTTGAATCTTCTTGGTAATTATTTCTTGCATTCCACAAGGTTGAATTTTCTTGGTACAATGAGATATAAGTATTTAGGTTATGAGTATTTAGCTGGTCTTGATAGCTCCTTTCCTGAGATTGGAAACACAAGATTAGGGCATGCCAGTTTAGATGAATTCTAGGAAAGAATTCGTAGGCTAGATAGAATTCCAATTTAGATGAATTCTAGGAAAGAATTTGTAGGCTAGACAGAAACCCAATTACCTAGAGGGTAATAGAGAGTGGCCTCCTAGAAGCTGTTGCATTTCTTGTAGTAGTACAATGCACTGAATTAGTATTGGAATGCATATCCCATTATAAACTAATGACAAGGGAGATACGTATGGAAGACAATAATCTCTTGATAACCTTAGATAGGGCCACACTTAGTGGATGTTTTAGATTACTAGAAAGAGAGGTTTATTCCCATTTCAATTTTACTCAGTCTCAAGGGTCCTTTTCAAAGAAGAAGGGGTATTACCAAAATTGCATTGCTAAGGAGTCGTTTGACCCACCAAAGAAAGGAAAATCCTAGCTCCCCAAGAAGATGTATAAATCACATTTCAGAGAGGAAATCTATGACATTATTATGTTGCTTCACCGAGTAAGGGGAAATATGAATGCACATGACTTCGAGGAGTGGATGCATTTCTTTGTGTAGGTAATTTGTGGGGTACAGTACGTAGAATAGGCCACTATAATTAGTGATTGGCTAGATGATATGATAAGAGGATTTTTCATGAGTAGAACATTTTATGTCATCTTACCTCTTCTATGTGTTGGCATGCATGAGGCCATGGATTGTTTTGAATCCTATGGAGGATTTTGATGAAAAAATATAGATTTATGATTAATATCCTAACTTGTAGCTTGAAAAGAGTTATAAGAATTATCACATGATCTAAAAAATGTGTTCACCATGAAATTGGTCAGAGAATTGCAAGGTGATCTAGGTTATATAGTATTTGCTAAAGCTTTCCAATTGGTTACTAAGTATGGTAGCCTGTTTATACAGTTTCAGACTTTTAGCTACTTACAAGTGGGTGGTTTTGATAATTTCCCTCTAGAACTTCCTAGATATGTAGAAGATAAGTTCATTTTGATGGAATTTTGTCAACAAGTCTCAGAAGTAAATAAAAGATATGCAGATAGGAAAAAGGTCAGAATTCCATTCCCAATTGGTTTGGGATATTATGAATGTAAGTCACAATCAAATGCTCTCAATCTAAGGAAGGAGATTGCCAAGTTTTGCTTTGATACATATGAAAGGAGATTTTCAATTGACAGTAAGAATTATGTAAGGGATAATCTTCAACTTGGTTCTAGCTATTATCATATGCCCCACCTTGAGGACTTTTGGGTTGATTGTGTAGATGATTATGAGGTAAGAAAAAGAAAATGGATGAGGCTTACTTTGGCACAAACCTTCAATTTCAAATTGGACTGGAATATAAGGGGAGTGTAAGATGATGACTTTGATTTAGTTGATCCAACATATTCCAATCAGATACAAACTCTTCCTTTTTCACCATTGGATTGGAATAGTGAGGAAAATAGAGACATTTAGATTAGGACTTTAGCAGTTTTGAGGAGAACACAAGTTTGTCTGTTTGGATATCTTCAAGGATTCATAATGTGATATAATCTCCTTTGGTTAATAGAGCTCTCCATTTTTCTACACCTGGTAGTTCTCAAAATCCTAATACACCTAAACTTTCACCATCTTAGCTAGAGAATTATATCTCCAAGAAAATAAAAATGGTTTCTATTGTGTTTCCTAAGGAAGATATTGCAGGAAAAATTCTACAAAGGACTCCTAAAGTGAAGAAATAGAAAATGATTCTTAGGCTACTTGAAGATGAATCCTCTAGGAATTTTGTTATGGAAGCAACCTAACCTTCTATGCAAAAAGATTTAAGTCAGGTCAATGTGGAAGATTACAGTATAACTCAAGTGGATTTAGGACCCCCTAGTAGAGGTGGTGATGTTCATAATTTTCAAGTTATTGCCTCTAGAATGGTGGTGAGATTTGAGAAAGATGAGTGGGATAAAGATGAACTGAAAAGGTCTGTGAAACTCCTCTCAAATTTTTGTCGAACCTTAACATACCCCACACCCCAACCATTGAGTCAAGCCAGTCCTATTTTTTATCCTAACTCAGTCATCGAGAAAGCTATGATGAGAAGAATCTAGAAAGATAGTTACTATGGGAAATTTGTGCAAATTGGGACCCTGAAATCAAAGAAACAGGAGTTCCCATAATCAAGAAGTTAAGAAAATCTTATGATGAATCTGTGATTTTGAGAAATGCAATCAAATCAGAGTTGGTGGTCTACAAGAAAGAAGAGACTAATTGGATACAAATTGATCATGAACTTGTTGATCTTGTTGCCATGGGATGAGAAGATTATTCCTTCAAAAGAAGATAATTGGGCTAATTTGTGGAGAACTAGCATAGCTTGGAAGCTAGAATTCATTAGATCAAACTCTATAGAGCAAACAAAGTTATTAAAAGAATGTGGTCGCCTAAATAATAACTTCATTAAAAACTTTGTTGATTTTGAATGTTTTATAATTAAAGGTGATAATCAAGGGCTTTCCAACTTTGAAGAGATAAGAGATGTGTTCTTCGAAGCAATTGACAACTATGCAAGGGAACAATCATTCAACAAAGAAGCACTAAGAAATTAGCTAGAATTGACTCAATGTTATCCTGGCATGAGGATTCTCCTATGCTTATTACACAAAAGATGGAACCAATTTGAATCACCAAGGCAACTTGGCAGTTAAGGGTGAGAAATGTAACCATTCCACAGTAAACATAGATTGTTGAAGTCATGTTAGTCCTGAAAGATTACCAGATACGCATGGCAGCTACACAACAAAAGTCACCCAAGGGAGAAACTCTCACCTCTTCGCATGCCCAACCATCTCAGTCTTAGGAGAATTTTAGTTTCTCAATATTTTTATCTTTAAAAGCATTATGAACTTCATTACTCTAATTATTTCCAAGAATCAATTATTTTCAGTTGTTTCACACGACTTTGGTGATAGTTATATTTTGAAAACTATAAATATGTTATCTTTTGACATTGTAAGGGTCCAACATTTTGATCCCCCTTGTACTTTGATGCATGAGTGAGAATCAATCTTAATAAAGAATCAAATTTTGTAGTTTCAATTTATTTCAGTGAATGGTTATTATCTTTTTTAGTGATTGTAGATTAAATGTTAATGTTTGTGAAAAAGTCTTTGAGCTTTGGTAGGAATTTGAACATTCCTTTCCTTTGAGAATGTGTTGTTCTATGACATTTGATTTACTTTATTTATAGTGAATGATTGGAATTGTGCTGAGTTGAGTTATCAAACATTGATAATTTGATCTTTGAGTCACGATATTAACTATTTTCTAGTCCTTTCATTTCAGTGGTAGTTAGTTTCAGCATTGCTTCCCACACTTGTATCATGGATATGAGTAGGTGTTAGCTTACCTTTCCTGGTTTTTGGTAAAAAGCATACCCTATGTTTATATATTTTAGAAAATACAAAATTTTATCAGAAGAGGGATTTATACCTCAATTAAAATTTAGAGGAAGATCACTAATGCAATGGTGATCTCTCCAACTTTTGTGAGCTGATTTCATCCTTCTTGGGCATTATAGAGTCATTTTAAGTTAATTTTGGAAAAGGACAAATCTATTCACTAACAATGCTGTAATGATGTTCCTAGCTTAATTTTGAAAATACAATAAATTGTTGATATTTTTGGAAAACATAGAACAACAAAATAGAAATAGAGTTCAAAACATTAGAGGATAGACACAAAAGAACTTGAAATATAAATTTGGGCATGTAATAACTAGACAAGGGTGTTGGGCACCCTAAACTATGTAATAGCTACTCAAGATCCGATTTCACTCTCTCGTTGCTCCTGGTCTATGTGCTCTTCTCTTCTAGACTAACTATCGAAACTTTGTCTGTCATTGATAAAATCCACTTTCTTTGTTTTGATGACTTGTAGGTGGGTAAACCCACAATAGTGGGTTACAATTTTTTGAATGAAGAAAAATTAGAAATGCTCATCAAAAAACTTAAAATGGTTTAACCCTTCTAATGAAGGGGGTTCGAATGAACCACCCCCCTTCTAATGAACCCTCCCCCCTTCTAATGAACCCCCCTCACTTCTAATGAACCCCATTTTGCACCATATAAGGGGGGTTGAATGAACCCCCTTTTTTCACCTTCCCTCCACCATTTCAAAATTTATGCATTTTTTTGACTATCGAAGCTTGGGAAGGAGGTAAATGGAGTCAACTTGATAAACCAAAGTTGGATGATTGTAGTGATCAAAACGTGCTTTCCAACAACTATAAATTTAATATATTTATTTTTTTTTTAGTTTTACTGTACATAGGTTTTTCACCGAATGTCAAGTTTGATGAAAAATCATTGTGGAAAAATAGTAAATTTGAGGATTTTTTTTTGAAAAATATATATCCACTAGGTCTTGATGTCCTCGTTCTAACAAAAAAAGAAAAATTGAATTTCAATACATACCAAAAATGTTATGCTAGCCGAAGTGCACCTATGTCTAAATTATAAATGTTTTGACTTCAAAACTTAAATAAAAGAAAAATATTCTACAAAATTCTATGAAACAAAATGAAAGAACTATATACTTGTGTTACCAACCTAAATTCAAAAGAATTAGAATTTTATCCTTTGTAGAAAAAAAGTCATGCAAGCCGAAGTACACACCACTTTTTAAAAATGTTGTTTAATATTAAAAACTAGTTATCAAAGGAAACACAAAAAAATTACAATTTAATTTCAATTTAAAAAAAAAAAATACATTTAAAATCTATAAAAAAAATCTCACAAATCATTAGTTTACATCATTTTCAAATTCCTAATAGTTTACCTACTATAAGTGTAAGAAAGTGAAGTTTTCTTTGAAAATGTTGATTTCAATGTCAAGTTTGGCCAAAAAGTGTAACCCATTATTGTGGGATGACCGAGGTCTTGAATGTATGAATGAGAAATTAGATCTTTAATCTTCCTCCAATTCACTTTAGATCTATAACCTTCACACATGAAAGAGAAGGAAGGGTTGTTCCATTCAGGGGCTTGCCTAAGTCAATCCCCATTTTGGTATTTCTACTTGCACAACGGCTATGATGATGTAAAAAGAGAGCTTAACCTCAGTTGGATAGAGGCTAAATGATAAACATGTGATAAATTGACAATTGTTGCAACTAAATATTTTATGAAAGAGAATTTCAAAATGAAATGAAGAATCCATTAGCCATTTGGAGTGAACACAAATATAATTAAGTACACACACAACAACTAGAACCTATGAACATATAAAACGAATAGAACCTCCATTATAACTCCATGTGAGACCTCTACACACAATACTCTTCCCATTAGAACCTAGATTCATGCACCTAAATTCTTCATCTATAATTTATTAAATTAATTTCAATATTGGATGAAGGAAAATACTACAAACCACCTTTCAACACTCCCTTTCTCCTTTAGTTTTAGGTCATGGTTTGAATCTAATAGTTACAAAGCACATGATTACATGTAGGACACCAACACACTTCAAGGGACACAACTATGCTAAGATACAAACATGAATATTGACATTTTTTTCCTTGTGCTTGAACTAATTTAAAAATAAAGATTTTTCCTAACTTGATTCTAATGGACCAAAACCTCTTGACCTCCATTCAACTTCTTACAAATATACTTAAATTTTGAGACAAAAAACACTTGTTTTTTCCCAAATTTTATTTTAACTTCTAACTTTAAATAATGATATATACAATCTCAACTCTTATGTTTTTATCTTATCTAACATCTAGATACAATTTAAATCTCTTTTTTTTATTATTAATATTTCTATAAATTTTATACAATAAAGAATTCATTTTGTACTTAGAAATAGAACATCACACAACATTGAAAAATGTGCAAGTTCCTAACAAAGAACATATATTGTACGGGAATATCTCATAATAATTCTGATGAATCATTTGATCTCTAAGAATAAACTTCTTATTAACTCCAAAACATGGTTAAAATCCAGATTTTGATACAAATGAAATACCTAATTTAATCTTGTCTAGTGCAATCAAATAATTGAAATTCCAATAATATCATAAAATACAATCATGGAGGATATAGAAGCAACAAGTGGATATTACTTTCAAGCATTCTCTAACTCTGTCGTTTTTTGTTCTCTTTGTGAGATCATCTCCTGTTAATCCCTTCCCACATGCTCTCTAGCTTGAACACTTTATCTTCCTCTACTCCTAATTTCCTATTTAGACAATCCCACTTTCCCAAAGTATAATTCCTCTAATTCTGAGCACTCTAGCTTGAAAACATTTTTCATCTTCTCACCTCCAATTCTCTTTTATAGATCACTTCATTTTCTCTCAGAATACCTAGATTTGAGTATTACTCTTCCAATAAACATACTTGACTTATTCTTGAATAATACAATATTATTTGAAAAGTAAACCTTGATTTTAATAATAAAACCTACATGATTCTATCTCAACCACACAACTGTCATAATGTACGTACAATAAATATGAAAAATATACAATTATATACATTTACGTAATCTCAAAGCCTTTGATTATAATATTAGCTAAACAAAAACTAATCACTGATTCGAATTCTCATAGCATTGCTGATATCTTATGAGATTTCGTTCTACTGAATCTCCATAAAATTTCTGGTCACAACATTGTTGATATCTTATGAGATTTCAAACTGCCGAATCTTCCAAACCTTGAGAACAGCATCTTTAGAAGAGACTCATGGAAAGTGCTTCTCTCATGCAATTGTAATTACCCTTCCTTATGTCACATATCTGTTACCAACTAATTATCAGTCTTCTCTTTGTCTCACAGCCAGATTTTAAAATACAATGAATCCATTCTTGAAAGATTTAGCTGTCTGCAATGCATCCTTTTGGCCTGGAGTTCTGTGGATAATTTATTAATGGACTTACTCCTATGTGGGACAATGTACAGAAGCACCTATTAAAAAAAAAAAGTGAGACCCATTATTCTATCTTTAAACCAGTAGGCCCCTAACAATTAGAATCCTTATAAACTTTTTGTATTCTTTTATTCTTAATAAGTGATTAAAGAAAACTGGTAACAGTCAAAGACCAGCAGAAAAAAAACTAACAGTCAAGACATACAACTATGTTTCCTGCATTCAGTCACCGACATTTCTACTCATATAAGTTGAAGATTACAGACATGACAGCCATACCCAATACCCTTTTAAACGTGTCAATGTACAATTGGATTCCTTAAAATCTTTAAAGGAGAATATAATTGGCTTATGTCATAAATATCCAGACAGAATGATACCCATTCTCTATCTTTACAAAAATAGATCAATATGGGACAGTATGCAATTAGAATCTTTATAAAGATAAAAAAGATCAATATAAAAATGTTACAGCCATGATTGCCCGGGATGCCTACATTCCTGTAGCCAAGACCATGTTTCTTATGTTTAATTGCTGATAAAGATATAATATTTCTGTCAAGCACTTGCTGTTACTTTACACTTTTTACTTTCTGGCTTTTGTTTAATTAGTGAAGGGCTTCTAAATAGTCACTGGTGTTTCAAGATTTTTTTTTAAAAAAAGCATATTTGTTTTTAATATTTTATAATAATAAATTAGAATGAGAATGTCGCTTTTTATTTTGGTGATGAATGCATTGTGAGCTTTTTGGCAGAGCTTGTTAGTTTTTTACATAAAATAAATAAGTTTCTTTATAAATAACTTTATTTATTAGATATATGATTCAATAGAATTAAATTTTTATTAAATTGTTATAACAATTCTTTGTTAGAAGAGTGAATTGATTAATTACTTCTTTTTACAATCATACTAGCAATTACACCTAAAGGAGGTTCAAGGATTACGTCGACAGAAAACTATATGCATGTTAATATGTTAGAGAGTACGACAAATACGGGTGCGTGTGGATACCATTTGCTGCAAATTCTAATTGTATGTGGATGGATTAAACAATTAATAATAAATGCTAAATAATGGAATGAAATAAACTTAGACAAATCTAGATTTTTTCTTTAAAGAAATTAAGTATTATCTGATTTTGAAATATTTGCATACATATTTAGAACATAAAGCAATGCAAGTGAAAAAAAGAAAATTGTCATCAAATTGAGAAAAAAACACTGCAAATGGAAATATAATGTTCCCATCTAGTTGGAAGTTGGAAAATCAATATTTATCTGGCTTTTATGTGATAAGTGAGATTTTGGAGGCTTTTACCATTAAATGACAACTAGTTTCCCATTAAACAATAGCTAAAACTTGTTTTTTGATGACTCAATAGTGGTTCGTAGGCATGAGACAAGTTTCATGCTCAAATCTCACACTATATGTAGCCTATCGGCTAATTATAATATGACATTTTCACTAGAATTGTTGTTTTTATATACTTTTTTACTACAGTATATTATTAGAATTTTTTACAATTAATATAAATAACACTATCCATCTTCCTTTACACCAAGGTCTTGCACACTACCTGTACTAGTATAACCTTTGTTTCACCCTTGTTTTACCTATACTTTCTACAAGGGTTACTATTGATGTTCATGTTGTGAAACCTCCTATGGTTAAACCTAAAGCAAAAATTAAGGGTAAGAAAAAGATGGACTTTGCTTCAAAGTTCATTGAAGATATTAGTACCTTGGTTTTGCTCCTACCTTGTCTTCACCTTCTACTAAGGTTACTATTGATATCCCTACTACCAATCCCTTGTTCTTGATAACCCTAATCTAAATACCAAGGGTAAGAAGAGGTTCTCCTTTGTTTCTAAGCACCTTGAAGGCATCAACATTAATTTGGATTATACCTAGATTGTAAAGCCTATTGATCATGAGGACCTTGGTACAAAGTCTAATAAGAAAGTTAGCCCTGACATCCTTAGTCAAAAAGCCTAAGGAGCTTACTAGTAAAAATAAGTTTTTTGCCTCCATTAACCCTAAACAAATCCTTCTTTCCCTTAAGGGGGATAAAGTTCATATTATTGGTTCTTCTTTCAAATTTAATGAGGTGAATCAAAAGAATATAAAAATCAAATTTGATGTTGCTAATCTAGCCATTGATGTAAAAATTGAGGCTAATGAGCTTCACTAGACTAGTATGGGTGAATGCCCTGCATCTAAATGTCAGAAGGATGAAAGAACCAACAAGGACCATGTTCAATCTATTAAGCCTAGGAGAGAGAAGGTCTACCAAACTAGCCAATACAGTAAAATTAAGAAGACTAAAAGTGGGAGGAGATTTGCAAGGATTGCAAGCAAGTTGAATCACACCATGAAGAGAGATTGTTAAGAAGGAAATAAGAAAGTATCCAAAGGGAAAGTTGTAGTTGTGAAGGAGATTATCGTTGAATTTGATTCTATATGACTCTAAAAGTATTAACTATGAGTCTACTAGGAAGGAGATGTCTATCAAGAGGAAGATGAGGTGAAAGCACTTGGATCACACAAAGTGTGATCTAAAATATTGATGTTAAAACTTTTGACACAATTAAACCTATAAATAGTACAAGTGTAGTAATATGGACAATGGAAATATCATGACTATTATAAATAGCATTATTTAATGAAATGACATTTGATATATTTACTCTTATTTTTCAATCTCAATAATTACCCTATTACAATTATTAATAGAGTCCAATAATATACATTTATTTTTATAAAATATATAATTTCATATGTGTGTGTGTTTTCAAGCTAAAATATAAATAATATTTATAATATATTTAAGTAGAATGTAATCAACTAATAGGAGCATGGAGAATTTCAAACTAGTATTTTGAGTTCAAATATTTTTTTAGAAATGATAAAATTTAATAACATAAAGTATAATGAAATGGTGAAATTTTCACACCCATGTTATTTCTCATTTAGTTTATATTTATTTTGAGGTAATGTATTAATACATGTATATAGTGATAAATGACATGAACTTATATAAATTTGGGCTCATTCCTCTAGTTTATCATACATTTACACATATGTATGTATCCTTATACATCTAACCCCACCTATTTATCACACCTATATATGCACCTACATCTATTTAGGCATTTTACACTTGGGTTCATCTAGTGTTTGGTTCCAAGAAATGTTTACAATCAAGTGACCCCATAGTTGCAAACTTTCCCTGTCTAATTTAAAATTGAAAATTTAAATTTAGCCGATTAGCCTCCTTCACTCTTCTACCTTAAGCAAACTAAACACATGTTAAGTGTAATTTGATTCTATGTGGTAGTATTTAAAGACAATCACTACATTCATTCTAATCATTAGGTAATACAAAGAATCAAATAATATTAAGTGTTCATTTGAATTCTATAGAGCATTATAATAATGAATAGAGACACTTCAATTTAGTGCAATAAAAAGAGTGAAGAATCTACATATGTAGGCACTTAGCTACTATTTTTTATATTATTCAATTTTGGGGGATTGACCTAGGAATAAGATCCTTATGATGTAAATAAAATCATTTAATATATTTTTAAATACTACCAATTCTCAAGCATTGAAATAGAGTGAAGAAAAATGCCACATATTTGTAAAAGTTATAAAGTAGAAAAATGCAAATTTCCAAGATGAACCTAGGGCATAGGTACAAATATATGGCCAAAAATTCATCCCAAATATACAAACTTTCTCACTAAGATGACAAATGTCCAATAGATAATTCCACATAACATACTAACAATGAGGCATTGTTTATAGGTTTGAAATTAAGAAATTTTTAAAAATATCTATTTGGTATCATATTTTAGTTATCAAACTAATTATCACCCTCCCCTACATTCACTTCCTAGTCTAACATTCATTTATTCAAATATTCTA
>VDFB02293111.1:0-40245 GCA_007258455.2 Sequoia sempervirens | reverse complement strand
AAGAACTATGAAGTGAGTGTACATAAGAAAGTTCCATCCTTCATGAACACAAGTTGAAATGCATCAATATCAAAGATTTTAGTAGAAATGCCCCCAAACCTCAAGAGTGGATTGCTATACCATCATCCCCCCTCTAGCTGCATTGACTGGCTCAAGTACTCCAAGCTTGAAGAATCAATGAAGGATTATAAAAAGATTAACTAATGCATCACCTTATCATGTTCATTCATCGAATTCCAAAGCTATCTAGGTCAATAAGAAATCAAGTGTTATCATATGACATTTAAGCCACAAGAAGCTAATCCATAAGAGATGCACCCATATCACAAGAAAAATATCCATAATTGGCAGCCCATGCTATAGAAGTGTCCATAATCATGAATTCAGAGCATCAATCTTGTCACATCAAAATTTTACTCTTTTTGGCTTTAAAGAAACAAATCCAAAGCAATATTATTCCTCATGCATTATATAAGTTTATTTGGTGTATTTATGTAATTTTTTTGTTTGCCGAGTCCCCACACCAAATCAAAATTCAGGGCTGCCAAGTTGGTGATAGGCGACTAGTTGGGGCCAACTTAAGGAATCTACCCTTGTTTTGTAGATAGTTGAGTGGTAAAAAGGTCAGGATACCAGCTGAGCACTAAGATTCTTGTAATATTCCTTGAACTGTTAAGCTTCCTATCGCAGTAAATACTAACTGTCATTTACTTGTATAAATCAATGCATTGTAGATGGTTATGGATTTGGTCTTTGATTATAAATTAATGTTGTATATAGACTGTTCTTCTGGTTATTATAATCGTAGGAGTTGTTTTTCTCAGACTCTATTTAATGTGTTGGATGGATATGCCTGAAAGGAAATGCGTGCTAATCTTAAAGAAAGAATGCAAAATAAGAAATAGGATTAAACAATTTCAATAGATAAACCATAGCAGCATAAATCGTTTGGGGAATAAATCGGCAAACCAAAAGTTCAGGATTTTTTGAAAAAATGGGGAAAAAATCGGATTTACAAAAAAAATGCAAAAAATTGAAGAAAAACAGTCAGAAAGTAATTTTTTTAAAAATTTAATGGCATTTCCATAGCATACAGACATTGAGAGCAAATAAAATATAGAGTTCAATCCATGAATTATAGAAAATAGATTTTCGTTGGTTATACTCATATTGCTGATTAGTGATTACATTGCACAAAACATACTAGAACTGCATAAATATCAGATGGTAACAGTTGTCAAAATGTCTATTACAATATAGTTTGTGACTTTGTACAAAGTAAACCTATAAACTAAGTACAAAGTTCCAAAAAAATCAATTGTAGCAAATGACGTGCTAGAGGGCAGAAGCTCCCGCTCCCGATGTTGAAGCTGCTAGGTGACCGGTTGCCCGCCGAGCTTCTTCAAGTATATCAGCAGACACATTGGCCTCCGCCATGATATCTACATCTTCAGGCCCAAGAGAATAGTCAAATTCAACATCCTCAAGAACATGATCATCCTCAAGAACATCATCATCAGATGCAGCAATCCACTCAGACTCAGGATCAATCTCGTTGAGGTCAATTGGGGCATCTTCCTCAATAGTTCTTGTTTTTGTCCATGTAGAAATTAGTCTTTGCTCTACAAGTGACATACACAATGACAACAATTGAAATTGATTGCAAGTGTATTAAAAGTCTCACCTTGAGCTTTCTTTAGCTTCAGGCGGAGGTTGTGGTGAACAAACACCAAGTCATTCATCCGTTTTTGTGTTAAGCGGTTGTGTTTCTTGGAATGTATGTGTTCAAAAACACTCCAATTACGCTCACAAGCGGATGAGCTGCATGGCTGGGTCAAAATGTGTATTGCCATCCACCTTAGATTTTTGCATTCGTGGCCAAAAAAATCCCACCATTGAGCTGAAAGTTCAAAGAACATTATATGGAGATGAGTATCATGTAAGAATATCTTAAAATCTAAGACACATTTAATGATCATGTGACATGAAAAATCAAAAGATTATCAAAATTATATAGAGTCTACCTGGTTGGAAGGTCTTTCGGCCTTCCACGACAACCCTAGAAGAGAGAAAACCCCTTCCCTGCCTGTACAATTGCAACTCTGACATAGCTTCATGCAATCGTTCTTGGTTTGGAAACATTTTGTCCATGCACTTTAACAATCCTTGTGTGATCTCAGCATCAATTTGTCTGAATGAAGAGTTGTAGAACAATGATGGATTGAGAAAGTATCCTACAGCATGGAGAGGAGAGTGCATCTGTCCATCCCATCTCCTATCTATTATGTCCCACAATGGCATATACCTATCCCTGTCATTTTCCAGCCTACCCCTCATCACCTCCTTGGCCCTATCCATGGCCTCATACAAGTATCCCATGGGGGATTTATCCCCATCCACGAGCCTCAAGACTTTTACTAGAGGCTCCGAAAATGATACAACTTGTTCAGCCGCATTCCAAAAACTAGTAGAATATATGTAATCTGCGACTGCCATGCCATCTGTTTGATTCCCAAAGCCAGACTCCATCCACTCTCTTGAAACAAACATTCGTTTCAAATTCATTTTTTGTTGACAAAGAGTCTGTAGTGCAAGAAATTGTGTTGCGAATCTTGTCACCCCTGGACGAACTAGGTCCTTGCCCTCTGTGAAAGAGCGCATCATACTCAAAACCCTTGTGTGATTATAAATATATTTGGTAACAGAGCGAGCCTTGTGTAGTATCTCCTTAACCCATTCAATTTTCCCAATGTCCTCTAGGGTTAGATCAATGCAATGTGCTGCACATGGGGTAAAAAACATGGAGGGGTATTTTTCTATCAGAAGTCTCCCAGCAGCAACACAAGCAGCAACATTGTCTGTAATAAATTGAACCACATTTTCTGGTCCCACTTCCATGACTACCGAGTCATACATATCGAACAATGCAGCTGTAGATTTCATTGTATTTGATGCATCTACAGATCTCAAAAAAACAGTGCCAAGATTAGAAGAGACAAGGAAGTTGATGAGGGTTCGGTTCCTTCTATCTGTCAATCCGTTTGACATAATGGTGCACCCACTATTAGCCCACTCTGATCGATGCTCTTTAAGAACATCTTTGACATCGTTTACTGCCTCATTGAGCATACTAGTCCTCAATGTCTGATAAGATGGGGCTTGAAACCCAGGACCTACAGTTGCAAGAGCATCAACCATAGCTTGCCAATATGGAGATCTGGCAACATGGAATGGCAAGCTCGAGGAGTACCAAAATTTGCAATGGCCTTCTTCGCTTGATCGTGGACATTCTTCCTCCATCCTGTACTCTCCAAAGTGGTCTGTGATCCTGGTGTAGTACGAGGTTGGAAGAAAGCATCAATGTTTCCTCCACCTGTGTTTGGGCCACGTGCTGTAGAAGAAGGTGTTGATTTGGATTCCCTAAAACTCCCCTGCCCACCATCCTCCTTAGCCAAGTTATTCGTCCTCAAACCTGCAGAACTAGAACCTGTTTCAACTCCGGTTCTTGCTTTTTTGGCCTTACCCTCAACAATACCATCAAGAGCTTGTTTTGCCTGATATGTGACATCTGCTGGGCATTTTTTGCAAATGGTGGTGTTATTACCTGGTTCTTTTGCCAAATGCCATTTGAACCGATAAATTCCACCACTGACTTCACCCTTGCACCAAACGCATTTAACCTTTGCACTACCGTCAATTGGTATGCAATGTGTCCACGCAAAGTCTTTCTGACGTGGCATTGTGATCAAGAATGAAATCTGCAAAAGCATTTTATTTCACTGTAAGATAAAATTGAAATTTGATAAAATTTAAAATAACTAGCTAATTAGAAAATAGTAATACAACAATTTGAAAATACAGTAAATATTTTTAAAATAATATAATAATCGTGATTGTTATAAAGTAATAATTGTATTTTAAAATTATATTTTATAGTGACTTATAGTCTTATACAACAATTTTAAAATTAAAAAAAATTCAATATTAATAAAATACTAAATAATAATAAAATTATAAAACTAAATAAATATATTTAAAAACAATATAGTAATACTAATTAAATAATACTAACTTATTGTATTGTAAACCTTATTTTTATTTATTAATTAAATAATAATAAATTACTGTATTGTAAATCTTAATTTTAACTTCTATTAGTATTAAAATTAATAAATAAAAATAAATAGTAATAGTAAATTGTAATACAATATGAATATTTAATAATTTTAATTAGTATTATTTACAATTTTACTTATTTATTATATTAGTATTTAAATTAATTAATAGAAAAAAATTATAAATTAATAATAGTGAAACTGTAAATTTAGAGTTTAGACTTTAAAAATAAAATAAAAAATTTCGAAATGCATTGCCCTACCTGAGACAGAATCTTGAATTTCGACCTTGGAAGGAGCCGAAATTTGAAACAAGGAGCCGAAATCTTGCAAGCAATGGTCACCGGAAGAAATGTGGAGCTTTTAACTGATGCCCGTCGCTCGTTTTTAGTGTTTTCGTCGCGTGTTTTTACTGATGCCGTCTCGTGTTTTTACAGTTTTATTGATGCTCGTCCACCGCTTTCATCTGATGCCCCCATCGTGTGTTTTGACTTATGCATTTCGCGTTTTTAAGGGTTTTATTTTTACTGAGATTTTAAGCACGGTTAAGTGATGACTAATCTCGATTTTTTCACGTTTTAAACGCGATTTAAACGTCCAAAAAACGTTGACTATTGTCAACGTTTTTCTGAAAAAAACGTCATTGCTTCCGACTAATTGAAAGTCGTGATTAATCGCGATTTTTGCAGATTTATGCTTCTTTGAGATAAACAATATCCACAACATAGGAAATAGCTTGGGAAAACTCTTTTGAAAAAACCAGCAAGAAAAAGAAACAGTCTAGTTATATATTATTTTTTTACAAAATTACAACACGATCACATAAATATTGTCATGGAGATCTTTGATGTTTGGAGTTCAACTGGCAGCATAACTCTGCAATAAAATGAATACAAACTCCATACATATGCAAAGGAGATCCGGTAAACTCACATGGTTTCTCAAAACCATGAGCCAAGGTTTGGTCCAGCTCCCATGCACCCTTCTCCAAGAGTAGCTCCTCCCATGATAGAATGTAACTCCCAAGTCAAAGATGCTCCACCTAGTTTCTCATTTAACTCCTTTACCAATGCTCTCATATGCGTCATAAATTCTCTTATGCACCTTACAATGTAACAGATGCACTTACACACCATTCAACGACATTAGATGCTCTCTTACATATCATATCAAACAATCCAATTTGTGGGATGCATAAAACAAGGAATCGCAAAGATTCTGGAACCTCATGCCATGAGGGGCCACTATTTTTTTTGATGGAGGATTTTATATTATCCACGAGTTCGTTTTGCTACTTGATACTAGAGCACAAGCCTATGCTGATACCTCTTCGGCTGAGAGCCAAGGACTGAGGGATGTCCATTCTGCAAAAGTCACCTAGGCAATGATCTCGGTCTCATCCCTTATATCATACCTTGGGGCGTTTGAACCTTGGTGGATAGTGTAATCAAGAAACATACCATTACCCTCACCAGTTTTGTTCAACTAATTGAGCTACAACCCTTTGGCATATGAGTGGCCACTTTGACAATACATTAAATTATAAAATGAATTACAAGGTCACGAAAGGTTTACAACACCTAGTCATAACAATGTCTACCTCATATGCATATAGTACATTGGGTGTATTATTTACTATGAGAGCAATCAAATTTCAAATAATAGTAACTCCCCATATAGTCCCTTCAGTCTTTGAGTTGTTCGTGAGTGCAGTTCTTCTATTGTAGAAAATTTGAGTTTTTTTGGGGCTGTTTTTTAACCTCCAAAATGGAAACATTTAATCATACTTCCCTGTGCTTTAGGAAGTTTTGTCGGTCTGTTTCTTCAAGTTATCTAGGGTGAGAAGGTTGGGTAGAGATATTTCCCTCTTTTATCTTTTCATCTTTTTTATTTTTATATGTTAAAAGTTCCATTGGAAGTTAGTTTCCCATCCAGTTGTAGCTGGAGTGTCATTTGGGATGCTCATTTATGGCATATGCTAAATCGTATCCTTAATGGCTTTGATGCGAGGGTGCAGATTCGTGATCTTGTTTCAATAGATGGGAAACCCATCCCTGCCTGGTGGGTGTGCACACACTCTCAATGGATGTGTTCATACAATGTATTGAAGTGCAGTGGAGCAATTCATTGACATGCTGTCTATTATTGAGAATCATTGACTGTTTCAAGTGCCATAAAAAATAATTTTGAAAGGAGAAAGTAAAAGTAGCATACTTTTGGTAGTTTTTGATAGCTAATGGTGCACTGCAAGGGATATAAGTCTACTAATAAAATTATCTAGACTCGTGGGATAGGTCCAAGGATTGAATTAAGGATCCCGACATAATTGATTAAGACTATTTAATCAGTTCAATAGAAATGTGGTTTACATAGTGCTGTCTAATTTAACTATTTTATTTATGCAAGACAAATTAAAAATTTAAATTCCATATATTGACTGATCTCTATTCCTTTTTTCATTTTGTCATGTATTGACTTGAGAAATTTGTGATCTTTGTAACTTGTGATGCTCCTGAAGTTTCTTTTGATATACAAAATCAGCTTTTTATACATTGAAAGGTTGATAGAAGTAGGCCCGAAGGCACAAAGCAGTCATGTAATTTTCTTCCATTGAAGGGAGAATCAGAGTAAATTGGATGTTGATCTCACGATTTTGGTTTATGTCTGTATTTTCAGGACATTTGACATCAAGGAGTGATGTGTACAGCTTCGGTGTTGTTCTCCTTGAAATGCTTTCTGGTCGAAGATCTATGGATAAAAATAGGCCAAGTGGGGAGCAGAATCTGGTGGAATGGGCTCGGCCTTATCTTATGGAGAAAAGAAAGCTTTACCGTCTTGTAGATCCTCGTTTGAGTGGTCACTATTCCATCAAAGGTGCCCAAAAGACTGCACAATTAGCTCACTATTGCATAAGTCGGGACCCTAAAGCCAGGCCTTCAATGGACGATGTTGTTGAAGCTCTCACACCATTGTTAAATTTGAAGGATATTGCAAGCTCGTCCTTCAATTATCAAGCATTACAGTCACAACGCCCTAGTCGTCAGTTATCACACATTTCTAATGGAAATGGAATGTCTTCAAGGAATGGGTGTGTAAAAGCCACTGCCAATGGCTCTCAATTGTCTCCACATCACCAATCTTTGAAACAAAACGGTAAATCATAAACAAGTAACAACTAGACTTTGGTTTTCCAACATTTCTTCTTGAATTTGTACCATTAACTGAAACTGCTTAGCCTTATACTTCCACAACTTTCTAAAGAAAAGCAGTGTGGTCTTGTGAGGCTTGAGTGTCTCTCTTCATGGCTCTCTAATTTTTAATAACCCATTTGTGGAGATATTTATTAATCAAGTTCAGCTACTCCAAGAAGTCAACGGCCATGTTACATGACTGTCAAAACTATTTACCCATATATTATCAGGGAAAAGTTTGGTGCAGGCTGTATCTATTTTTGTTTCTATTGAGACTTGACAACCAGGGTGTTACATCTTTGACTTGACTTTGAGTAAGATTATCTGGGGGGCTGAAGGGTGGAATATGTTGGAGGCAAGTTAGTTTAGGGACAGTGTTGAAGTGATTTGGAGATATGTCAGATAGCAAAGTGGTTTCTATCTAAAGATGTATATTTCTTGTTTTCTGTTCTAATACTGAGGTCAAGTGTGATCTTGATTAGACTGCCAATTTATAATCCTAATAGTTTTTTTTGCTCTCATATTAGAGCTTAGTTGTGTTATGTGTGATTGTGCTATGGTTCATCTAAGATAGAAAACTGACAAAGCAGTTTTGAGATAGAAATCACGTGTCAGTTTCATTTATCTCATAATATACAACGTTGCAAGATTGAGTCTTGTGAATGTTTGGCAGTGCAGTTCCTAAGGTTTTCCCAAATATGGGAACACCTTTCTGTTTAGATCTGCAGTAGTCGATCGGCAACTACAATTAAGGGATATATTGCATTGCGATATGTGTATTATAATAACAGAACATTGCATCATTTGATAGCCTTCGGTTGTATATTGGTACTAATATGTCAAAAAACAGTGGCATAATCTGTTGTAAATCTAGATCAATGTATCCATGTTTAGATTGATCAATCCAAGTTCAGTAAAATATAATTTAGGCATATGTTATTGATTTGTGAATTCATTTAACCCTTGTGCTGTGAAATCTAGGTTATCAATTTGACATTATTTCATTAAATATCAAAGGAACTGATGAATGTTGCTTTCAGCCTTAGTCTTGTGTAAACTCTAAAGGGAACAGTTTGGACAAATTATAAGATCACCTGTGCATTGTGTTTTGAAGGATGATTATTGGGATCTTATTAACAGAAATTTTTTCAGGGTTTATATATATATGGGAAAGCGATAGAATTGTTTCATTTAATAAAAATGGTAATGTATGTATTATTGGCTAATATTCGAGGGAACCTAAAGGGCTTTACTAATAGGGTTTGTGAGTTTTGCTAAATCCGTCAACTTTGTGTATTTGTACAAAAATGTACCAAAATTCTTCTGAACAGTTGTTGATTGGCTAATTGTTTTTTTTTTTTGACTTTGTGGCACATTAACCAAGTGATGAAAACATAACATTTATAATCTCATATAACACTTACCAAATTGTGGAATTTTCCATTCCTTTGCCTTGGATGCTATGATCTAAGGAATATTTCTCAATTTTAACACATGAACATGCCTTATAGGGATTTGAAACTTGGGTTCTGTTATGAAAAGTAGATTGTTAAATCAATGTGTAGGAATAGTTTTGGAGACTTCATAAATTTGCTTGCCTAACCATATAATATTTAAGTCTATCCATTGATAACAACAAAGATAATTGTTATTTAGATAATAATATAGGGGTTCTATTCAGGGCCCCTACGCTATTAAACATAGAGGAACTAACATCTAAGCATTGCATTAACAATCCAACAAGCAGCAAAAAAGTTAGTTACAAGACAACAGAGTTAAGCATCTATATTGCCCTTAGATAGGTTCATACTAACACACCACTTCTAAATCTTATAGGAAGTTAAAACAGATAGGAGGCATACAACATACAAAAATAAACCAAAAGCTAGAGATATAAACAGAGTTTAGACATTACCTAGCACACCATGTCTCACACTTCTCAAGGTGGACTTCCAACTTTCAAATGCCTTGTGTACTCAACTCCTTGTCACGTTCAATAGCTCCATTGGAAACACAAGGACCATCATAATTCTCCAACTCTTGAAATTTGATGCCTTTGATCATCTATGCAAATTGTAAAGCATGAATGATTTTATCATCTTCTATAACAGGTATAGTATAGTCACTAACCACTTCTAACACTCCCTTATGATGTGAAACCACCACATTTATCATCCCATTTTGGGGTCTTCGCAGAAAGCATCGAGGTTATGAATATGTTCAACACCGAAACCCTAAAATGCTTTAGTTGCATATCAATACCCTTAAATCTAGTGAATAATTTCTCATGTCACACTACTATAGTAAAGGGCTATTTCAAGTCCTCAAGTTCCTCAAAATTTAGAGTTAGGTTGAAGAAGCAAAGCTACCAAGTTCTCATTGACCTTTGCATCCACCACACCTTTCAATGTCTTACATAATGGTTTCCTAGACTATGATTGCCACATAGCTCATTGGACCCTAAAATTGCCTTCACCACTCTAAGAAAGCCTTTAGAAGAACAATTGAATTTCATTTTAACTAGAAGTTGAGACACACTTCCTCAATGAAGCTAATCTTCACCACTACCCTTATGAGCAAAAAGTCCTTTTCCAAAGCACAAAGGCACAAGACATGACCTCAATAGAGCAACTCCTAAGCATTGGATGACATTAACACACATTTCTACTATCATTTAAATTTTTTTGATACTCTTCAACACCATGCCATCTTTAGGTACAATGAGTAATAAATGGAGTTACAACTTATACATGCAAGAAGGCGAATCTAATCCTTGAACCTACTCAATCTTAAATGCTAAACTCCTAATCATGAGAAAGCAACTTGTTTTATGGGGATGATCTAATAGTAAGTGACTGTTTTTTACATTGCTTAGATTTTTGAATGTCTTACACCCCTTAAGTGTCATCATGAAGCTCAAAACAACTAAATAAAATAAGGAAAACCAATTTTTTTGGGTGTTACGAGATTGCCCCTACACCATGGAAGCTCTTGCATCATTACCACACTTTATTGCCACCCGAAAAGAAATTACTTGAAATGGGACATATACAACCTAGCTCTAAACCTTTTCCTTCTTCCGTAATATTGGTAAAAAAAGAAAAAGGGTACTATGAGGATGTGTGTGGATTATAAGACGCTTAATATTAACTATAAAGAACTGATACTTCATCCCTAGGGTTGATTTAATTGATGAACTCCATGGTGTAATATACTTCTCTAAGATTGATTTACATTTCAATACCACCAAATAAGAATGAGGGGAGAGAATGCTCACAAAACTACTTTTAGGTGTAATTTTGAATATTTTGAATTTCTAGTCTTACCATGTGGACTAAATAATGCTCCAACCACATTCCAATCCTACATGGACCACATATGCAAGCATAGGGGCTCTTCAACAATATTTCACTAGGATCACCTCCTAAGAGGGTTTTGACCACACCATTGAACTAGAAGAGGGAATAAAACAAGTCATTACCACACCTTACTGCCACCCAAAGAGATAAAGGAAGAAATTGAGAAGACAATTAAGGAATTACTTGAGATGGGGCATATACAACCTAGCTCTAGACCTTTTTCTTCTTCTATGGTATTGGTAAAAAAAAAAGATGCTGCAATATACTTCTCTAAAATTGATTTACGTTCCAAATACCACCAAATAAATTATAGGGCACCTAATAAAAAAATATAAAGAATCGATACCCCATCCCTAGGGTTGATGAATTAATTGATGAACTCCATGGTGCAATATATTTCTCTAAGATTGATTTACGTTTCAGATACTACCAAATAAGAATGAGCAGAGAGGATGTTCACAAAATTGCTTTTAGGTGTCATTTTGGACATTTTGAATTTCTAGTCTTACCATTTGGACTAATTAATTTCCAATCCTACATGAACCACATATTCAACAAACAGTTAAGGAAAATTCTTTTGGTATTCTTCGACGATATTACTTATTTATAGTAAAACTTGGGAAGATCACTTAAGGCATATTGACGAAGTATTGAGGATACTTGAGCAACAATCACTATTTGTTAGGACATCCAAATGTGAATTTGGGATGATTGATTTTTTATTTTTATTTTTTAATAATTTGGGGCATAAGATCAATGCCCAAGGAGTTGGTGTGGATGATTCTTTTTAAGACAATAGTAGATTGGCCTCGACCAAATACTTAACACATTTAAGGGGATTTTAAAGACTGCAATTATTATAGAAGGTTTGTCAAAAGATTTTCTAGGCTAATTGCCCCATTGACAAACTTGACTAAGAAAGGTATTTTTTCATGAAGTGAGGAGGCCCAAAGAGCTTTTGACAAGCTCAAATAAATAATGAGTTCTTGTTTGATATTAGCCATTCCATATTTCTCTTTTCCATTCGAGTTAAAATGTGACACTTCAAGAGAAGGTATTGGAGCCATATTAATACAAAATAAACATCCAATAGCTTTCAAGAGTTGCAAGCTTAAGAAAATGGAAAAAAAAATCTATTTATGACAAATAAATGCTAGCTATTATGCATTTATTAGCTAGTTTTAGACAATATCTAGTTTGTGAAACATTTATTAAGACCAACCATAACAATCTAAGATTTTTCTTGAACCAAAAATATCTAAATGATACAAAGCAGAAGTGGATTAGAAAATTGCAAGCCTATGATTGTAATATTGAGTACATGAAGAGAAAGAATAATGTTGTGGCTAGTGCTTTATCATGAAGACCTCACCTATGCTCTATGACAAATATCTCAACGGATTGGAAAAAATCAATACTTGTTGAATATGGCAAAAATGAAAATATGATCATTACTGGGGGTGACGTCTCTCCCTATGGGAGTCACAACCCCCATGAGAGCCAAGCCCCCAATGGGGAGTTGAGCTTCCAAGTGAGGGGCCGATGATGGGGTATAATCCCTTGTTGCTGCCCTCATTCACATATGTTTTTTTAAAATTGAACTGTTATTATAATAATAATTATAAATATTTAATATATATAATATATAATCCATCATATATATAATATGTACAAAAAATGTGAAGTATATATTTATATGTATAAAATATTCAATTGTATTATATATTTAAATATATGAAATGTAAAATATATTATAATCTATATATTATATACTTGATATATGTAATGAATATATTTATATATAATTTAAAGTATATATATTCATTAAACATATAATACACATATATATTTCATATATATATTTGATAGACTCATATGACAAAATAACCTATTTTAAATATTCTTTTTTTACATATTTATACATCGATATTTAAATTTAAAATGTGAGTTTTGGAGAGTTTTTAAGAAAAGATTGTAGGTTAAGCAAGTACATTATTTTGCCTATTTTTAAGAAATGCATTTTACCTTATTTACATATAAAAAATTTAGATTACTCTAAGTAATACAAAATCCTCACGGCACTATCTCTATACCCTTCACTCGTCGCCACCTCCTTGAAAATTCGACTTAGCCAAGCTAGCAATTCACAGACTGAATTGCTAGCTAAAATTTTGTGTAACCATTCTAGGCATAATATAATATATAAATAATATAATATATTTTTATAATATATATCATAATATATTATATATTGATTTTTATATATTAATAATAGATTATATAATTATATTATTATTATTTATATAGATAATAATAATAATTATTATAATAAAATATTATTATATGGGTTAAACTCTAATATAATATTTTATTATAAATATATTTATTTACTATTTATTATATAATAAATAATAATATATATTAACTAAGTATTTAGTTGATATTATAATAGCTAATTTTTATAAATTAATAATAATATATTATTTTTGATAAATATTATATTATAAATAAATTAATATAAGCCCGAGGTAGTAGAGTTGGCTTGGACAGTGGGTTTGCTCTCCATTGGTCTCGGGTTTGATTCCGCTCCTGGGTTTAAGAGGTGGGGCTTCTTGTGGGTGGGGGATCTCACCCAAAGGGGACTAGTCTCGCCCTAGCTCACTTCAGGTACCTAAGGCAAGGGTTGGTCGGGCCGATGGGTCGGGCCACCTGTGGCTGACCCGAGTAAAAAAAACTAAAATAAATTAATATATATTCGATAATATTTTTAATATAGTAATTATTATTATATATATTTATATTAATATATAATAATTCACTACTATGATTATAATACTACATTAAATGAATGATTGCTAATTTGTGCAATAAAATTTTATATCACTAAATAGGAAGTTGTTATATCTTATTTGAGAAGGAATAGAAAACAAGAACTATATAATGAGTAAAATGGATTTTACTTTCTATATGATTTAATGTTGATTGACCAAATTGTGTTTTGACATCTTATCTTAAAGAAGGAAGATTTGAAATTTAGTGTAACGCCCCGCCACGAAACCCTAGAGGACAACAAGCTACTACACTTAAGAAACATTTTTTTTTTCTTTCTAAAATACAACATACCAAAGTTTGAGGAATAATTGCAACCATGAATCTACAACTAAGTCCTCTAAGGTTCCATAATAGCGCTATAAGAACTCCCATTATCCAATTAACAAGGATTAACCCAAATACCCAACAATAATGAATGTCCATTCCATGTCATCAATTCCACCTTATCAAGATCATTTCAAATAACTAACATATGCAATGAACATTACTTACATTATCCATTATAAAAGAGAGTTCACGACTAATTACAATATCACATCATTACAATAGTGCTTCCTGAGATCAACAGGGAAGAATACACATCTGAGTACAATACATGATACAACAATTTATAGTACAACACAAGTACAAGGAGATAGTCCCCATGAACTGGGACGAGTGCATAAGTCCACAATGATAGGAATAGTCACCATTAACACAATCCACCGCAAGGGAACCCAATGGAGAGATAGGCACGTTCCACCCGACCATGTGGAACCCAAAGTTCCACCCCCCGTGCTAGGAGATAACACTAGGTCCCTTATCCAACAGACATACGATATTACCTACGACACTAACACCACTTCCAAGGTTAATGAACATAGGGGCTGACATACAGATAGACTCCCTCCTAGGTCTTTGAGGACCGACCTACAACAACTTGTCCAAAGACACCCACTTAATAGTCACAAACTCTCAATTCTACCATCAAGACTCACTACTACATATAGTCCATTAAACATAGTACTGTGACTACAAAAAACTACTAATAATACGACCCTTATTCCAACCATGCATTTTCACTTAACCCCATAATTCAAATAAAGGACTAGTTTCCCCAAATAATCATACTGGACAATAACAATATCATCAATATTCCGATTAATTAAAACACAACAAATTTTACTAACAACTATTAGATAATTATAGGGATAAGAAACATTATTAATTACAAGGGGTAAATCAAATCGCTTACTATTTACTCTAAATCAATTAAATTGAATAACCTATTCATTTACTCGATTCACTTAATTATTTAAGCATGCTTTTACCTACGACAATTTAAATACTTATTTTGACAATAATAGCCAAATTAATGATCTTTTATTAACTACCATTTTAATTTTATTGTAGTCTTATTATTAACCCTCAATTCATTCCAATTATTAGAATATTACAAAATAAATCACTCAAATTCCATAAAAATATTTCAAATTTCATATTCAATTCTTGTAGCCTTGACCCTGCATTTAAATTCCATAATAAAGATATTTTCCTCAAATAATAAAGATATTTTCCTCAAATAAAATTAAATTTTTTATTAAATTTAATTATTAATTACTTTTCACTTTAAATATAATTTCTTTATTTAACTAATTCTTTTTCTTTATTTTTTTAAGATAATTACGTAAATATTAACTAAACTATAAAGACCCACTTAAAAGGGAGATAGTTTTAGAAAAGTTTATGTTAAAATAAGAAAATAATATCTAATCAACTTTTCTTTCTATTTTTTTTTATGAACTTATTTTCTTAATAAGAATATTCGGTGGAATTATGACTTTTATTTCCAAGTTTTTAGGCTTAAAGGAAAACTTGCCTCTTATTAGCCAAGAGAGTAGTGTAAAAAACAAAAATTGTAGGAAGTTAATATTTGTTTCTTTTTTTTCTTGAAAAGAAATGCATGCAAGGTGCGAAAGCATAGGCATGTATGATCACACCCATTAAAGCATCCTTTATTAAATAATATTTTCATTTACTCAAACAGTTTCTTTAATCATAAACCATGACACATCATCATTTCTTCTAAACCATCCTCACGTTGCTAATCATAATATGCCGTGGTAATATATATATGTATCTATATGGATATGTGTTATTATCGAATGAAGGCATAGTAATATCATTAATATTTCTAAGCAAAACATCACATAGTAAGATTATCAAATACTTTCGTAGACAACTAATTTTTTTTTAAGACAAACTCTGATGGATCCAGTCTAAGGGTACGGTCCCATGGAGGGGGGCTTCCTAAAAAATTTCAGCAGTGCTGCTAAGATTTTTTAGGAATATTTTAAAGATGGTGGTCCCATGAATTCAATTTTGCAATTCAGCTTAAAAGTTTGAGCTCCAAAAATCAAGGGACGAAGTGGAGTAATTTGATAAAAATTAATAAACAAATAAAAATTCTCTCATTTTTTAGTTTTTTTTAGGAATTTAAAATTCAAAGTGATAGACAAGTGGAGAAAAAATTCCTAAAAAATTCCTAAGCTGTAGGGGCAATTTCTAGCCCCACCTCAATTTCACCCGCTGAAATTTGCAGTCCTAAAAGGTAGGGGCTGCTATTTTTCAGGAGAAGATTCCAATTAATCCTCTAGCATAATTTTGTTTGCTCCATGGGACCGCTTGATCCATGAAAATAGAAGCCCAAGCTGCCCCATGGGACCATACAATAAGACTCTTAAAGATTATGAGGTGGGCTGCATTGCAAAGTGACCTATAGCCGCACCCAAGATTTACCAAGAAAAGAACAATGGTTGTTGTATTAAGAAAGCGGTGTTTGCTGTTAAGAATGTGATAGATATTTACATATACTAACTGATCTACATTTAGCCTGAAAGAATGTGTTCCAAGTTTACAGAAAATAGACCGAGTTTCAAATAGAAATCCATAGACTTAGACCTGTACTGTACAATGGCACTGGATTGTATAACACCCATTTTCCTCTCAGGGCTGCGTTTCCTTGTGATACAGATGACCCAGATAGATGTTGCTTCAACGGACCACTCTCTCATCAAAACTCATTAATATTATAATCTTGCACGATCTTATCATCATAAAGGTGACTATGGCACCGCTGGCCCTTTCTACATGGCGCCCGTCAAGGAAGGCCAAGGACCACAGGATTTGTGTCACCTTGCTTTGGGCTGGGACAGGTTAAGCGAGGCTGGGAGACATTAATAGTTAACACTCAAATTTTGAAAGAGCTTCCGAAGCGCGGGGTTTGTGAAAAGGCTAAAGAAACTTTCAAGCAAATGCAGTTGGCAAGGTAAATCAAAATTCCATAGCCTTCACTGGCATCTTCACCGCTTGTGATTAAATGAGAGCTATGGTACAGTGCGTGAACACCCAACAATACACAAAGAATGGCCGAGTTTTATGAGATATTGTAATTGCAGCTACGTTGGCAGACATACATATAATTTATGGAGGCTCATATAAGGCGAGCAACCTGTTTATTCGAATGCCACAAGGAATAATGGCTTCTCGTGCAAACAAGAAATGCAGATAAAGGACTTGATAAGGTTTGGAAACACAGATGGCACGAAGGTGTTTCAATGGTGAAGAAAAATAAGGAACTCAACGTCAATCTGGATAAAGCATTTACAAAGGCCAAAACGCTTAACGATAATGAAATGACATTCAGAATAAATAACACTCTACAATATTATTAATGAGTAATTTACATACCGGAAACATAAATTTATTTAAATTCCAGATATCCTTTGATAATTCGCCTCGATCCCCTCAACAGTCTCCTTTTATGGATATTTTGCACCAGTTGATCTGAAGAAGGCTTTTGCCATCCATTAACAGGGTGGTTGGACCCCCCAAAAGACATGGCGTCCCCAGAGAGGATATCTTCTTTTCCCCATTCAAGATCCACAATATTTTCCCCCAAAATCCCCCCAAAAGCAAAAGGAATCTCATCACCAATTTCACAAAATTGCCCACAAAAATTAGAATAAATCCGCATGTAATCGTAAACCAACTCCATTCTAAAAAAAAAAAAAACAAAACAAAAAGATAGTAACTTTCTTATTTTTTAAAAAACTTCATAATTACATTAAATGTACCATTACACTCAAATGGGGTAAAAATCATTTACCCCCATTTACCAGCATAGTATAATTAATTTTATAACTTTTTTATTTATTCATTAAATTACTATTATTATTTATTTACTTTATTTTATTACAACTATCATTATTTATTTACACACACACACACACACACACATATATATATATATATAACAAAGGCATTTAGCAATTTATTTTATTATTAACAATTATAAGCATTTATATATATCAATTTTTATTTATTTTTTATTATTTATATCTATATATTTATTTATCAAAGTAGGCTTCACTATTAAGCAATTTATTTTTTTATGTATAAGATATTCGAAGCTTTATATCAACAACTTAAATTAAATTAAATAAACTAAATACCAATTAATCACCTACCACTAACCAGGGTCAAAATGGAAAACCACAAGTACACAACTGACCAATTGAGATACTGACAAGGTATCAACCGGGAACTCATCCTCTTCGAGGATGATGGCTAGGATAGGGGACCAAATGTTATCTCTTGTTCAACAGTTCCATTGGGTTCAAGGCACGTTTAGACCTGTTAATTCAAGTGGAGACGTAGCCTGGTACCTGTCCACTCAAATATACAATTTAGAACACATATTCATAATAGCTGAATCACATGGAAAGGGACTCTAGCAATCATAACTCATTCTTGTATGTTCCCCATATGTCCAATGGTACGATGCCACCCTTTTCACCTATCCTAACCACATACTACTATATCACCTATTCATCCAAATAAATTTCTGCATAATAATAATAATAATAATAATAATAATAATAATAATAATAATAAAACAATGTGCATCATACCCACAAAAATACCATCAAAAGCTTTTGTTCCATCTTCCTCTTTAGATTTCTTAGTCAGCCTACCTGGACGACCAAGGTGAGAGTGGAGGGGCACTACATTTAGAGGTTAAATATTTATTTAATACATAAAATTTTTTCTCTATTTTTTTACATCATAAGTTATGATGGTTTATAGTATTAATAATTATGTAATTTGAGAGATATATCTCTGGCTTTAATTATATACATATTATTTTCTATATAATTAATTTATTATAATCACTTATATATACTATTTTATTTTATAAATATTTAAAATATTCAATATGTATATATATAATGTATAATTCATTTATTATAATATCTCTCATATATATTATATTATATATTTTTTAATTCATTTATTTTAATATATCTCATACATACTATTTTATTTTATAATTATTTAAAATATCCAAAAAATTATACTACTAGGTAGATTTTTAAAGTAAATATTCAATATATATATATTATATAATTCATTATATATATATATATATATATTTAAATATATTATTTTATAATTCATCCCCCTAATTCTATCTCCCTCTCCATTTCTATTTGTCTTGCTCTACTTCTCTCTATTTTTCTCTCTTTATCTCTTTCCCTCTCCCCCTCTCTCTATATCTCGTTATATCTCCATCTTTCTATCACTCTATCTTGCCATATCTCTCTCTTTATCTCTCCCTCTTCCTCTTTATCTCCCCCCCTCTATCTCCCTGATGACTGCCTTATTCAATTTTGAACCAATTGCAATCCTCATAGACAAAACTTAGCAACGGTTACTCAATGCAATTAACTCTTTCGACAGGATGTTGTGCAAACAACTGGACCTATACAATATAGAGGCAACATGAACCTCCTGAATACATTACTTATTCAAGCAATCAATGAACAAGCATTAAAGATATAAATAACTCCTTTATTCAATGAGACGACATCCACTGCAGGCGACATAGAGAGAAGAACAAGTATAGTCGATTTCTAATTCAATGAAACTGAAAATAGAGCCTATGTTTCACAATGAGAAACTGAGCTTTTCAATGCCTATGCATAAACCAAGAATGGTTAAAACTGACTCTTAAAGAGTAGGCTTACTCTTTTGGCACCAAATTCTACTTTGGGCTATCGCTGCTACTACCACCCCACTTTTCACTTCTGTTCCATCGATTCTCCCATCGAACTTTCAAAACACCCACCTCAGACTCTATCTTTTCCACGAACAAAATGATTTCTGAACATAACAGTTTCTCTCCCATTGTCTCTTTCTTGTACAGTCACACAAAATGAATCGGACCTTTCCTTGTCACCATCCTTCGATCCTTTAAATAGTAGAAACTTCACACCACAAAAGGCTGCAATCTCCTTTCTCATTGCTAGATGACCCTCATCACCCAGTCGATGCTTTCTCTTCTTTCCTGGAATATGTCCCCTATTCTCTCCATCACCTTCTTGGCTCACCAATAGCTCTTTGATCTTGGAAAGTTTGAAAAACAACCAAAAACTATGCGAGTTACTTAGCCCTCCTCTCCCTATTTCATTGTAACTTATTTTTTTCTCAGGCCGATAACTTCCACACAAAATAGATATTCACTGCTTTCCTTCACTTGAGCAATGTAACTTCTCCCACTATGCAATATTAACAAGTAATGAAGATTCCACATCTTGATCCCACACATAATCCACCACCTATCACATAACTACAAGGCAACAAGAACCGACAAAGAAAAATCAAAACCCCACAATCGAGACTTAAATTACAAAATTAAAAGCAACTGAAAAATAAAACCAGAATTATCATGATGCCCTTGCATTAGGCTCCTCGAAGGAGTTCTTTGTGAGCATGGCTCACAAAGGGGAGTTGGTTAGTAAGACTACCCTTATAAGCTCTCAACACTTGCAACATATCCCTGTATGCTTATAAGCAACAACCCACATCCCACAACCATCATTTCTTTCTCTTCTTCCAACATTTTATCAGAATAGTTCCTCCATTCATTGAACTTCTCTTCCCAATTACACTCTTCATGCTCGTCCCATTGGTTGGCTCCATATTATCCCAAACCATCTGAGTAATTAACCCCTCTTGATTTATTGTTTTCCAGGTAAAGTTGTCGTTACCACACCCCATCTCATCATTGTCAACATATTTCGTCCACTCTCTAGATAGTCTTTGATTACTGCATCTTTCCCACTCATATTGCATTTTCCTTTCCATAGCAATCATTGCATCTTTAGTAAAATCATCTTCAACTATATTCAAGGGGTTTGAAAAATGAGATGTTACCTTACCATTGGTGATGCAATATTCATTACACCTGTTGTCAGTACCAGCCATCCTTGCTCAACCACCTCAATTTGAAGAATCAAGTCATCTTCTTCATTCTCTTTTGCTATCTCCACACTCTATTCATGCAGATTCATACCAATGTATTCATCTTGGTATTGCTGTTTTGAACTCTCTTGCATCCTTGCATCCGTCATAATACCAATAACTACCCCAACTTCACAATCAACTATGCCAAAACATGTTGTCAGATGCCCTACCTACAAATCAACACTGTTTCCACCCATGCAACATTGAGGAAAATGAAGGTTCACCTCCTTGGTTACTGCTGCAACTTCTTGTGAATCCCTCTCATTTATAAACTCTTTTCATCTTACCAACATCACCTTACTACTACTGCTATGGCTGTCCTCTATTGGTTCTTGTAAAGGCAACAAGGCATGTTTGAGATCATCCTTCTCAAAAGTGTAGGTGTTATTTCTCCCATCATGTATGGCATTTCGGTCAAACTGTCAAGGTCTACCAAGTAGCACATGACACACATCCATCAACATGATATCACACACAACACTATCCTTATAACTACCTATTTGAAATTCAACCAAAGCTTGCTCATCTATCAACAATTGATGGCCTTTTTTCAACCAAGAAGCCTTATATGGTGTAGGATGTGTAGTTCTCTTACGTCCTAACTTTTCCACCATTTTAATAACAATATTATTAGTACTATCATTGTCTATAATAAGTTTGTAGCACTTACCTTTAGATTTGCACTTTGTTTTGAATAGAGCCTTCCTTTGTTTAGGTTCATGACTCTCTTTTGGTAGTCTCAACAACTCTTTTGAACAACAAAGATTCTCCTGACTCAGGTTCCTCCTTTTTTGGCAAAAATGATCCCGCACTCTCTTGATCTGCTTGCACAACTTGATTCCTCCTTTGAGGCCTTGTGTAACCTCCTTGGGAAGAATTTGGACACTCCTAACTTTTGTGACCTACATATTGATTACACTTAAAACATTTACCTACAAAAACTCTTCCTCTTCCCTGATAACCATCACTATTAATAGATCTTTCTCCTCTATCCTGATAACCTCCTTTTTCTAATTTAACTTTCCCTCTTGAACTACTTGCCTCTCCATCTTGATGGTGCTGCTGTCCTCTTTCTCCATAGCCTCGTCCTCTATCTCGTCCTTGCTGATTTTGCTTCCTCATAAGCTTCTCCTTTGCCTTAATGGAAAACTGATAGGCTCCCTCGAAAGTTCGTGGTGACACCAAAGTCAGCTCATCCTATAAACTGTATTTCAAAATGTTTAGGTATATAGCAACCTTTTCCATATCATCTTCACTATGGCCTAATCGAATCACCAACTTATAAAACTCCTCCGTGTAGTATTTTACCGACATATCCTTTTGCTTCAGATCCTGCAATCTTTTGAAAATATTAGTTTGATAATCTATTAAAAGAAACTTTGTCTTCAACTTGGCAATCATCTTGTCCCACAAGGTTATCTTTTCTTTGTTTTTCTTTCGTCTCTCCGATTGCACATAGTCCCACCACATTGCTATGTGGCCTTTAAGCCTTGTACAGGAAAATTTCACCCTGCTTTCTTTTGCAACTCCTTCATATTCAAAATATTTGTCGAGATCATTAATCCATTCAATGATTTCTTCATTTAGACTTCCCAAATACGTTGGAACCTTGATTCTTGGTTTGGCTCCCTCATTCATCACTGCTTTAATCAGTCTTTCTTCCACTCCTTTTGTTTCTTCTTGAGCTTTGTCCTCAACTTGCGATTGTTCTTCCTCCATAACTTCACTGACATCATCAACAATGATTCCCCTTTGTTGTGCCTGTTCCATGGCATCCAACCTTGTCGATAAATTCTGCAACATTTCCAAGATCCCTTATTCATGGCCTCTTCGACCACCACCTCGAGCACCTTTGCCTCTCATCCTTCTAGGTGGCATACTGCCCACTTCCCAATTTCTCCAATCTCTTCCTACTTTGATACCAAAATGATGACTGCCTTATTCAATTTCAGATCAATTGCAATACTTAGAGATAAAACTTAACAATGATTACTCAATGCAATTACATATTTCTACAGGATGTTGTGCAAACAACTGGACTTGTACAATATAGAGGTGACAGGAACCTCTCGAACACATTATTTATTCAAGAAATCAATGAATAAGCATTAAAGATATAAATAACTCCTCTATTCAATGAGACAACATCCACCATAGGCAAAAAATAGAGAAGAACTAGTATAGTTGATTTCTAATTCAATGAAACTAAAAACAAAGCCTACATTTCACAATGAGAAAATGAGCTTATCAATTCCTATGCACAAACCAAGAATGGTTAACATTGACTTTTAAAGAGTAGGCTTACTCTTCTGGCACCTGATTCTACTCTAGGCTATCGCTGCTGCTACCACCCCACTTCACTTCTATTCCATCGAACTTCCAGAATGCCCACCTCAGAATCTATCTTTTCCATGAACAAAATGATTTTTGAAAATAATGGTTTCTCTCCCACCATCTCTTTCTTGCACAGTCACACAAAATGAATTAGACCTTTTCTTGTCACCATCCTTTGATCCTTTAACTAGTAGAAAATTCACGCCACAAAAGGCTGCAATATCCTTTCTCATTGACGAAAATCCCTCATCACCCCGTTGATGCCTTCTCTTCTTTCTTGCGATATGTCCCCTATTCTCTCTATTAGCCTTCTTGGCTCACCAATAACTCTTTGATCTTGAACAGTTCAAAAAACAACCAAAAATTATGCAAGTTACTCAGCCCCCCTCTCCCTATTTTGTTGTAACTTCTTTTTTTCTTAGGTCGATAACTTCCACACAAAGCAATTATTTGCTGCTTTCCTTCACTTGATAGATGTAACTTCTCCCACTACGCAAGATTAAAGAGCAATGAAGATTCCACATTTTGATCCCACACAAAATTTGCCACCTGTCACAAACTACAAGGCAACACGAATTGGAAAATCAAAACCAAATCTCCACAATTGAGACTCAAATTAAAAAAGTAAAAACAACTGGAAAATAAAACCAAAATTGTCATGATGTGCCTGCATCACTCCCTATCTCTCTCTATCTTTATTTATCCATTTATCTCTCTCTACATGTCTATCTATTTGTCTCCCTCTTCCTCTCTCGTTCTAAATTCATCTCTACCTTTATCTATTTGTCTCACTCTTCCTCTATCGCTCTATATGCATGTTGATGAAGGGAAACCAACCCTCTAACATAAACTCTCAACAAAAAAAGATGTACTCAACAATTTTTTGCAACAACAAAAATCTGCAATAAGTTTTCTTCTTTGTTCATTCAAAATCTCTTATAAATTCAAGAATTACATAACATAAATAAAACTAAATGGTTGTGCAGCCATATGAGCTGATGAAAATCACTAAAAATATGAAATATGACTGATACAAAATAGCAATGATCAATCCCAAATTGATCTCCTTCAATCCAACTTCTTTCACAAGATTCTAGCTCCTCCAACTTGCATTCATCATTAGAAATCACTACTGCAAACAAACCATAAAATAATGAATCTTCTTGTTATTGTAGCACACCTTCAAACCTACAACAAAAATGTCTTCTTGGTCTCTTCCAACCTTCTTTTAGCTGAAGCTCTCAAGCTTCCTTCACACAAACTTCACTAGCTCACTATCTCTCCAAATATGGAGCTCACTAGCTCCCTAAACCATGGGGCTCTATGCAAATAGAAATATGCAACAATGGAGTCTTTGAATCCTCTCTTCAATCCGACATCATCTCCCCATCTCACATATAAAACTCCCAAAGCCCTTATTAAAAATAAACAAAAACTGAAAGAGCAATATTTTTGGTGATGCAAGATTGCCTTATACCTTGAATGCTCCTACATCAGACACTTGAGGTAGGAATTTTTTTGTGAATATGGATTCACAAAATGGAGTTGAGTGGTAGTACCACCCCTTTGAATTTCAAGCAATCCTCAGCAAACTCCATCACTGAAACTATTACCTCTGATTTATTCTGCTTTCTCCTCTTCCAACACTTAGTTGGAACAAGAAACCTCCTTCTTTGACAACTTTGCATTCCATTCTTCTCTCCTCTCGTGGATTTGTATCCACTATGTACCATCCTCTAGATAATCTCTCTACTCCTCTTCTCTTTTGTGGGTTTTGACCCACTACAAACCTACCACCTCCACCAAATCTCTCATGTAGCTTCCTCCATAGCCTCTACTTGCAAGTATACAACTATATATCACTCTGGATCCTCACAATCCTTTTTCTTTTCCAACTCTTTTTTCATCTCACAATGAAAATCCTTTACAAATTCAACATATAAAACTCATAAAATCAGATTTTACTTGGATGACTTTTTCTGTCACAACATCTTCTTCCTCATTTCTGAATGCTACTGTCTCTGTTGTTGCATTAAACAAATTTTCTTTTTGTGATCTCTTCCTCAAGAAACTCTTGGTCTTCATTAGGGTCCTCATCAAACATTGGATCCCCATACATCACTGCATACTTTGTTTTAATTGCAACATCCTCAACTGCTGCAATTTGGTTTTCCCTTTCTTCAATATCCTCCATTTTGCTAAACTCTTTTGTTGCTGCTGCAACCTCACTTGCCACACACTCTCAAAATTCAACCTCTCAAAGATAGACTGCCTCACATTCAGCAATCAATCTACACACCACACACACTCCACCCCCAGGTCCTCATGCAAACTGCCTCACATTCGACGCTGTGCCTGCACACAAATCACACATACACCACCATAGGTCCTAGTGCAAATTGCGTCACATCGGTGCTTCTACCTGCACACTCAAGAACTCCTACTTTGATACCACTGATGAAGGGAAACCAACCCTCTAACATAAACTCTCAACAAAAAATGATGTACTAAACAATTTTTGGCAACAACAAAAATTTGCAATAAGTTTTCTTCTTTGTTCATTCAAAATCTCTTAGAAATTCAAGAGTTACATAACATAAATAAAACTAAATTGTTGTGCAGCCATATGAGCTGATGAAAATCACTAAAAAAAAAAAATATTACTAATAAAAAATAGCAAGGATCAATCCCAAATTGATCTCCTTCAATCCAACTTCTTTCACAAGATTCTAGCTCCTTCAACCTATATTCATGATTAGAAATCATTGCTGCAAACAAACCATAAAATAATGAATCTTCTTGCTGTTATAGCACACCTTCAAACCTACAACAAAAATGTCTTCTTGGTCTCTTCCAACCTTCTTTTAGCTGAAGCTCTCAAGTTCCCTTCACACAAACTTCACTAGCTCACTATCTCTCCAAATATGGAGCTCACTAGCTCCCTAAACCATGGGCTTCTATGCAAATAGAAATCTGCAACAATGGAGTCTTCGAATCCTCGCTTCAATCTGACATCTCTCCATCTCACATATAAAACTCCCAAAGCCCTTATTAAAAATTAAAAAAAACTAAAAAAAACTAAAAAAGAAATATTTTTGGTGATTCATGATTACCTTACATCCTGGATGCTCTTGCATCACATCTCTACCTCTATATTCCTCTGTCCCCCTCCATCTCTAGAAATGACTCCCTCTCTCTACACATCCATCTCTCTCCCTATCTCTCCCCCCTCCCTCTTCATAGACCTTCATTGTCTTCTTGATTAAGAGGTTTTCTTTCACTCATTTTTAGAGCTTTATTGCACAAACAATATCATTTTCTGAATGGCCAACCAATTGAACTCATGTAATACAAAAATTTATGCAAAAAATAGGATTAAATTTTCCCTAATTGAAATTCCAAACATCTTTGACATACCCATTGTACACCAAGGTGTGATTGCAAGTATAATTTTGTATAGGAGCGAATTTGCACCCCCTACGCAAATTCCCCTTTTACACAACCTCACCTTAGAAAATTAAACCTGAAGGTGAAATTCCACATCACCCAACTACCTTCCTTCCACTTGACATCTGTCTATTGTGTCGGTGAGAGAATTTATGTCGAGGATGCACGCGCAGTGTGTAGATGTCCACACGATGTGCTACCATCCCTGATAGATTCTCGCATTTGAAGTTGGAAGAGGTGTTACACTTTCGATTGAGAATGATTTGTAATGTCCCTCTTCAACCAACCGACCCCAAAAATGGAAATTTCTTCTCTCTTCTCCTTCAAATTCATCTATCTTCATCTCGTTTGATCCTCTCACAAGCTCTTGCATTTTCTCAAGCATTCTCTTAGCACTCACTTCACTCTCAAGAAACACTTCAACACTCCATTATGGTAGCAACACTCCTCCATCAACTCCACATAGCAAGTGTGAAGCAAGCCATAGCAGCATGGGCTTCGGGTCTTGCAAAACCTCTCTTCATCACAGTTGCGGCTATGGTGACCTTTCTAAGTCCATATTCTCCTCCATTGGCTAGTGAGATTTTGGGTGGAGGTGGTAATGTTTTTCTTCTCTCCTTTGTAGTGATTTGATTGAGTAGCATTATACTATTTTGTAGTGTTTACGACAATCTCTACTTTCTTTACTTCTTTATTGCATATTTCTACTTCGTTACTTTATGGTTGTTTGTGGAGGTGGAAACACAAAAATGGGGGTTTGATTGAGGTAGGCCCCTATACAGCCCCAACAATTTTCTCCTTTCTTTTGTGTAGGTGAAAGTACATGTGGAGCTAGCTAGCGAATAGGCACTTTTGTGAGATCATCTTTGTCACCCTAGTTCTCATTTACTTGTTTTATCACTTTAGTTTCTATTTCCTATATTTACTTATTCAATTTTTACCATCTAGACTACTCAATTAGGCTGTTAGTTTGTTTTTTGGCAGTTTGTATTGTGTTCACTATTTTCTGACCGTGCAGGCGCCAACATGCTCAAGAGATGCCAACGCACCGCATTGACGTCACAAAACTGTGCTGCCGTCCTTAGACAGAGAGCTATCTGAGGCACAGTACTGACTCCGAAAAATAGCTCACTTAGTCCAAACTTAAGTTCAAGATCTACAGAGTGATTGAAGTACATTATAGTCCTCATCATTCTCGATCCTTGTCTCAAAACATCCCTTTAGAGTGAGGTAAGTTGGGGCAACCCTCTACTCTCGACTCTTCATGACCTAGAGCCTTGACGTGGTTGGTCCCCCTCTCTTACATTTTTGGTGAACCCGATGTGAACCATTTTGGTTTTGTTTAGCAGTACTAAAGGGTCCTTTCGTCAAATTCTAGGAGCATTGTAGGTGAGAGTGTTGTGAGGCGTTATGCCTTACAGCCCAACCTGAGACCCCTAGTAGGCGTAGTTGGAAGGTTCTATAGGTGTTGTGGAACGAAGCCTTAACTGGGTGATCGTCCTATTCCAAACCTTTGGGGGCTTTGTGAGAGTTTAGTGTGCGTGATGGCCTCTTTTCTGCATCTGCCTATCCCCTCTTTGCAGCTTGTGAGTAGTAGTATAGGTATAACCTTCACCTCGTAGGACCTGCTGATGGCCTTTAATATAGAACCATCACCTCTTTATATCCCTGCGTGAATCAACGAGAATACTGTAGTAGGTGTTCTTGTTGACTTGATGTCTTAAGTGAACATTATAACTAAGGAGATCATGTTAATTAACTTCCTGCATAAAGATGGGTATGACACACTTGTGAGCACCATCCATATAGATAATGAGCTTTTCGTACCTCCTCTTGGTAGCATTATTTTGTTGATCCTTGTCGGACCTAAATCAGTGAACTTGATTTTTTACATAATCCCAAGGTCTGAACTCTTCAGAGTGAAGCCAGGTATCCCTTGGCTGGTAGCTATGAACACAATTCCCTCGATTGTGTACAAATGTTTAAAATTTATCCATGATGGTTCTGTGCATGTGATCCATGACACTAGTTATAGACCACCGATTGCACGTGGAAGTTATTCTTTAGATCACTTTTGTCCTACACCCATTGGTCCTCTTCCGCCTAGACCAGACATATCAGAAGTACAAGGAAGGGCGCTTAATGCCTAGAGTGAGGTACCCTCCATCGCCTTATGTCATTTCGCATAGGCCCTATTTAAAAGCTGACAATGATGCTGCCAAGGCCCGTAGAAGAGAAGAAGAAAGGCCCTCTCAGGGTCCCTCTTCTTCCTCTACCGTTGCTCAGCCTAACGCTTCCTCTTGCCCCGCTATGACACCATCAGATTCCATCCCGCATTTGAGATAATCCTATGGTGCTTGCTTGGCGAAAGACCAAGCATCCTACGTTCGAGCTTCCTGTTCTTCCCACAAAGTCTAGGCCCGTTCGATATGGTAGAAGAAAGGGTCCCCCTAGGAAATCCTCTATGTCTTGGCCTTCACGGCCTCCCACCGCTTCTGCTCCCATAACAGTAAACAGGAAGAGGCCTATTGCTGAGGCATTAGATTCGACTCCCCTACTGTTTCTCAATCTATTCCTCTTGCTCTTGTTCAGGAGCCCGCCCCTCCATTGGAAACGGTTGTAGTGGACACTCCCATGGCTGAGTAGGAGTATTTCATCCCTTCGTAACCTCTAGTCTCTAGCTTGAAGAGTCATAGAAATTTCCTTGTGCATGAGTGCAAGTGTCAGCGAAAGGCTCTTGTGGCTGAGCAGGCCGCTTTGCAGAAGAAGGAAGAAGAGATGTCTGCCCCTATTTCAGGGCCTCCTAACGCATCCTCCTCTCTCCTTCACCATGCTTCCATTCAATCTAGTTCAATCTCGCTTCCGACTCCTGCTATGTGTACGAGCGTTCCTGACCCTAAAAAGGTGTAGGTGTTTATTGCCCCTTCGGTGGAGCTGCCCTTGTTGATGTCCCTTCTTGACATCCTGCCATTCCCTAAACCCGTGGATATGCCAAATACTTTGGTGGTATTTTCCACAGTTTTCTCCTCCTCGTCCTCCATGCCTCTTGCCTCGTCTGTGGGGAATTCACATCCCCCAATGAAGCAAAAGGTAGAGAATGACCCTTCTAGCAATGGAGGACATAAGAGGAGCCTACCTTCTCTGAAGCGTGGTCTAGTGCTGGCTTGTTTTGTCTTATTGATGGAACCAGTTTCGGCTTCCCCTAAATTTGTCACCGCTCTCGAGTCATTCGGTGAGCCAAGCGGTGAACCTCAGGTGTAGCCTTCCCCGTCGGTTGAGGTACGATATGACACTCCATTGAAGTGCATGTTTAACTCTCTGGATGAAGTTCTGACCTTGTCAGTGATCTTCGTGAAGTCATTGACCATAGCTCCACAAGAGCCTAGTGGAGAAGACCTTGCGGGGCCTTCTTCCTTAGCCCTTGTTGCGGGAGGGTCAAAAGCACCTCCCCTTAATATTCCACCACTATAGGCTCGTCCGCCTTCCCCTTATAATGGTCTAGATTGGGAAGTGAATGACCTCTTGGTCAATGAGTGTTAAGGGGAAGCCTCTTCTTTATCTTTAGATTAGATGTGTACGTGTTGTGATGTGTTGCCCCGTAATCATGCTATGTGTTCTTGGATGACCCTTGTCTCCCTTGTTGGTGCTTGGATACATGAGTGATTTTTGTGTCGTGAACCTTCTTCTATTTGTATTATCATTCTTCCATGTTTGTGTTTGATTTTTGACAAATTAGGGACGATGCAAAGTGTTGGGGGCATTTAGGCTTCCCTTCCATGTTGACCCAATTTTTTATTTTCACTTTCTTCTCGTGCATTCTTCACATGGTCTGATATAGTAGGGGGTTGAAGATAGTTCATTTATATAGTATTATTATACTTATATATATATATATTTGTGAGCAGCTTTGACCTCGAAATATCAGATCACCCTTGTGTCTCTTGTTCGTGTTATTTCTCTTTCGCTCTTTTCTTATCTTTCTCTCTTCTTTGCTTGAGTTGTCCCTTTTATGTGTGACAACGCCATTTCTATGGTACTTTGATTTTTGGAAAACACATTGGATTGCCAACAAATCTTTTCTCGAGAATATTTTCAAACCTTTTCAAAAAAGAATTGCATTCTCAACTTGGACCCCTAATGGAACATTTTTCCTTTATCATGGGTTTGCAAAGAAAGAACTTGAGAACTTTCCTTCGAGGTGGGATAAGTCTTGACCTTCCCCTCACAAGGGGACATTTTCTTCCTTTCAAATTCCTTGATGAAGTGAACATCTTTCGAAAAAATTCCTTGATGACGAATCGATTTGTGAAAAACATTCTCTCACTTTCAAATAGTGTGTCCATTGAGTGGACCCCTCTTCATGTTGGATTCCGTAGGGACCCCTTTATTGACGGTTTGTGTGAGTGTCCACTTATTTTCCTGCATGGCCACTTTATTTTCTGACAAGTTTTATCTGCGGGTAAACATGTTGCTTTGTAGGTGCGCCTGTGAAGTCGCTTTCCGACTCTGTAGAGTCTCCTCCTCTGGGCTTCCTCCATGTGAGAGATCTTGGAGGTCTCTCCCTTGCAAGTCCGTAGGCCTATAAGGCACTTGTTTCATCAGGTTTCCTTCATCTGAGAGATCTTGGAGGATACCTCCTTGCAGGTTTGTGGGCCTATAAGGTGCTTACTTCTCGAGGCTTCCCTCATGTGAGAGATCTTGAGGGACACCTCCTTGTAGGTCTACGGGTCTGTAAGGTGCTTACTTCTCGGGGCTTCCTTCATGTGAGAGATCTTGGGGGTTGCCTCCTTGCAGGTCTGTGGGCCTGTAAGACGTTTTCATCCTACGAGATTTGTCCATCATTGGTCTGAGGACCTTTAGTGTACTTTGTATAGCTTCATAGTTTTGTGGGGCTATGGAGTCTTTTGTTTGAAGCTCCCAAGGGAGAGTACTTGTGGAGTCCTTTGCTTTCTCTATGCTTTCGAGTTCGCTAGATTGCGGTCTGCTTCCTCGATGGTTTAGGTATAAATTTCTACATGTATTAACTCTTCGATCTACTTTACTGAACCACTCATCAGTACTCGTGCTCGCTAAAGTGGGGGTAAAATGTATAGGAGCGAATTTGCACCCCTTATGAAAATTCCCCTTTTACACAACCTCACCTTAGAAAATCAAATCCGAAGGCGAAATTCTACACCCAATTGCCTTCCTTCCACTTGGCATCTGTCTGTTGTGTCAGAGAGAGAATTTATGTTGGGGATGCACGCACGATGCACAAACGTCCGTGCAGCGTGTTGTTGTCCCTGACAGATTCTCGCGTCTAAATTTGGAAGAGGCATTACACTTTCGATTGGGAATGATTTGTAACGTCCCTCTTCCATGAATTGACCCTAAAAATGGCAGATTCTTCTCTCTTCTTCAAATTCATCTATCTTCATCTCATTTGATCCTCTCACAAGCTCTTGCATTTTCTCAAGCATTCTCTTAGCACTCACTTCACTCTCAAGCAGACTTCAACACTCCATTACAACAACACTCCATCAAATCCACATAGCAAGTGTGAAGCAAGCCATAGCAGCGTGGGCTTGGGGTCTTGCGACACCTCCCTTCATCACAGTTGCGGTCGTGGTGACCTTTCCAAGTCCATATTCTCCTCCATTGGCTAGTGAGATTTTGGGAGGAGGTGGTATTGTTTCGATCCTCTCCTTTGTGATTTGATTGAGTAGCATTATACTATTTTGTAGTGTTTGCTTCAATCTCTACTTTTTTTACTTCTTTATCGCTTATTTCTACTTCGTTACTTTTTGGTTGTTTGTGGAGGTGGAAACACCAAAACGGGGGTCTGATTGAGGAAAACCCCTATACAAACCAAATAATTTTCCCCTTCTTGCTTGTGTGTACGTGAAAGTATGTGTGGAGCTAGTTGGCGAACATGCACTTTTGTGAGATCATCTTTGTCACCCTAGTTCTCATTTACTTGTTTTATCACTTTAGTTTCTATTTCTTGTATTTATTTATTATGTTTTTACCATCTGGACTAGTCAGCTAGGTTGTTAGTTTGATTTTTGGTATTTTGTATTGTGTTCACTTTTTTTTGACCGTACGGATGCCAGCACGCACGAGAGATGCCAGTGCGCCATGCTGACATCCCAAAACTGCGTTGCCATGCTCAAATAGAGAGTTATTTGAGGCACAATACTGATTCTGAAAACCAGCTCGCCTAGCCCAAACCTAAGTTCAAGATCTGTAGAGTGATTGAAGTACATTATAGTCCTCATGATTCTCAATCCTTGTCTCAAAACATCCCTTTAGAGTGAGGTAAGTTAGGGCAGCCCCTTGCTCTCAACTCTTTGTGACCTGGAGCCTTGACGTGGTTTGTCCCCCTCTCTTACAAATTTTATATTAAAAAATGATTCAAATTTAAAAAATAAAAAATCTACATACCTATTGTCTCAAAACATCCCTTTCTCCTTGTCCTTTGTCTCCATTTTGATTATTTTCATTATCAGTGTCTTTATTTTGCTCGTCAACATTATCATCAACATCCTTTCCATTTTCCTTTTCTTGTTCTTGCCTTGTATTATCATTAGCACCGGTAGTAGTGTCTATGTATTCCAGAGGAGTAAAGGTCTCCAGAGAAGCATTTGTATCACCTACTACATTCTTTGTATCAATAAATTTTGGAATGTCTTCTGCATTATGAACATTAACTTCTTCTAAAATAGGTAAACTTGTATCCGAAGGAATATTTTCCTTTGCATCAACAAATTTTTCTTTATTAGGCTTCTTTCCTTGAGCCATTCCAGAAGATGAAGCTGCAACCATCCCAAATTTTTTGGCTATGTCTCTAATAGTATTCACTATATCTTGTTTCATCTTGTCTGCTTGGTCTTTTTCTCTACTCATTAGTATAGTGACCCTTTGTTTCACTTTGAACTCTTTTGTATATACTTCAATTAATGTGGCCTCATCATTCTCAGACAAAGAGGATCCAATTTCCTCTAATGCATCAGATTTCATCTTGTCATCCTCTTCAATTGCTTCACGCCTTCTTTCTTACCAAGGCATTCCATACCACACTAGGCACTTTTTTCCCAATGTTATTCATAACCACATCTAAAATAATAATGTACTGAATGATGGCTTCAATTATTGTTTTCTTGTCCTCCTCATCCACTTCATCATATAATTGTGTAGTACCTTCTAACAAGTCATCATGCTCTAACATATTATTGACTAAAACATCTAATTTCATTGGAGTACGATCTCTTACCGAAGGAGTTTTTGTCTTCTTTTGCTCTGAGGAGCCTTCCTTTGACTCCCTCTACTTCGTTTCAAGCTTCTTATGGATGTGAATTGTGAAAGGATTTTTTTAAATTTTTCTAACTCCTCTTCCTCAGAAGTGCCCATGATTTCAACTTTAGGCTTCTTTGCTCCGGTGCTTGCTTCCTATGAATCACCTTCACCGCTCGTAGTGGCACTACTTCTCCTTTTCTTGGTGAGTTGTTCTTCATGCTCAAGTTCAAGCTCGATCTCTTCTTCCACAATAGCACTCAAGTTTTTCTCTCTAAATGCCTTTTCCTTCTTCCTCCTTCCAAAGGTAGCAAGGCGTGTTACCGGAGGTACATTCTTCATTTTGGTAGTCTGGATGTTGGGTTTAGAGGGTCCAGTCACTTCTTCTGATACCAGAGCACTAGGCTCCACCTTCTTTCCTTTAAGAACAACTGTACTAGAGGGTTTGGGAAATGTAGAGGTAGGGGTGGAAGTTTTTCTTTCTGATCTTCATGGTCCGGAAGACTCACCAACTTGTTTACCTTTTTCTATAGCAATTTCCCTTAACCTCTGAACTTCTTCTTCTTCTATAAGTCCATGTTGCATAAAGTATTCATCACTTTCTTTTTTTACCCTTTTATTTCTTGCAGGTGCTGATGTTTCCAAGTGCACTTCAATTTTTTTTCCTCATATGTGCCATGATAAAAAAAGAGGGGTCTTAGGATTCTTTAGCAACAATTCAATATATCCCTCAACTTCATTCTCAGAAACCTCATATCCAAGAGGCTCAATCCATACTATCCTAGGTTCAACAACCTCTATTATGCATTCATCAGTAGATACAAGGAAAGTTATTTTCTTTGCATACTTCTCCACTAGATTCTAGGGAATCCTTTCTTTGTCATGCATGTTATTTTGGAATATTGCAAAGAATGTAGTCAATGCATTATCCCGAGCCTTGTAATCACCTAATTTGTGTATATAGTCAAAGATTTGGTGACCCATTGGTTTGCTCCTATCCCATACAATGTCTTTCCTTCTAGGAAGTTCCCTCAAAAAGTAAAACAACAAACACACAATTAAAGTTCCAAATTTAAATGCGTACTTCTTTTCTCTTGTTTGCTTTAGGTTTTCCAGAACTTGCTGCTGAAGCAACTCACATAAGTCATAATCCTTCCCATTCACCACCATATCATGTGCAACATAGATAGAGATTGTAGACACCGAGTTATCCTTGTTTGTGAAATAAATCTTATGAACTATCATAATTGAAGCATAGTTTACAACAAGGTTTGTGATAGGTTTTTTTGTCAATGCTCTTCTGTCAAAGGTGGCACCAGTTAACTCCATTACCACTTGATTCTTAATAGATTTTAGTACTGGTATAGGTTTGATATCACACAATCTAGTAACAACCTTGATCACTTCCTTAGAAATTAGTGTAGGCATGTTTGTCCACATGAATTTTTCATGCATTCTACTCAATGCTTTCCTCACATATTTTGCATCTACATCACTACTATAGTTGGGGAACCAATTCCAAATGTCAAGCTTCTTTTGAACTAGGTTATTTTATTTTGGTTTCACTAAGAAATTGTCTCCAGTCATCTCATTAGACCATAAATCCTTAATCCTTTGGTGATTATATTCATCCAATTTTCCATGTATGTAAGCCCTAGTGTCCTTAATGGTTAAAACCCTATGGGGAATTTTTGAAAAAGCACCGTTGGGGTCATTATCAAAGACTTTCTATGAATATCTCTTAAATTTTGGTCTAGGTCTCTCGGTGATATTAACTATGATTGGTGTAGCCATTGTAACCTCAACTCAATCTCAAATGCTTATAAAATCACTTCTATTTCAAACCCACAAAGCATAAATAATTGTAAATACCTTTTATGCGTTCAATGAGATCTAGGGTTTACACCAATTGCTTTGAATCACCTTCAACACTTCTTTCAAATCGCTCTGCTTTTTCCAAATGTGCAAAAGCGATTAAAATTGACTTATAAACTCATTTTATGCCTTTCTGATTTGTCCTAATTTTACATTAATTGAATCAATTTTCAAAAAGTTGGTAAACACTTCATTGATACATTGTAAACCCTAAAATGCTTTACATTTCTTCATATTTGCATTTTTTTTCTAGTTTCTTTTCTGGAAGCTTAAGAATGTTATTTTACACCATATATCTTCGTATCACTCTTTGGCACCTCATATTTCCAGGGGGTTGTTAGCTTTTTCTATTATTTTTCCCCCTAAGCCCATGCCTAGGTTTAATTTCCAAGAGAATTATCTGCACCAGAGGGAGGTACATATACGTTTGATTCATCTTTGTTCTTAGGTTCCTCTTTCTTTCTCCAAATATTCTCCATTTCCTTCTTTACTTCAGTAGTCCATCAATTTTCTTCACATCATTCCTCTTTCCAAAATTAGTCTGCCTTCCATTCTTGCTTTTGCAAATTATTGAAATATGCCTAGGTTTGTTGCAATTGTAGCATACAAAATTTTTCTTACTAAACTGGATTTTATTCAATCTTGATATACACTAGTTATCTTTACGTCCAAATACATTGCATGTGTAACAATACAACCATTGAAAGATTGAACCATTCTACTAGTATTAAATCTATTCATCATCTGTTTTCTAGATTCAATAGCTCTATGTCCAAATTTTTTACATGCAAAATATTATCTGGAGAATGATCCAACATTCTGATTCATTCTACTTCTACATTCTATAGCCTTATATCAAAGTTTATTGCATAAAAAACAAATACCATTGAAAGATGGGTACATTTGAACATTTGGTTGTCTGATAGGGAGTCTTCTAGCATTACTTCTTTGATTTCTGATATGTTGCCATTGACTTGAGTCTACTTTTGATTGTCAACCTTGTTAGGGGTCTGATTGGCCTTTGAGCTTTCCCCTTCTTCAAGTCCCAAGCCACTTTGATATTTAGATGGTTTTTGTCCTATAATTAGTCCATCAAGCATTGTAGTACTTGGTTTGAATTTATCCTCATGAGCTCTAGCTTTTTCTAGATCTGATATTAGAGATACAAATTTTTGTTCAAGTCTTGTGCATTCATTAGTCTTACTTTGTACCATTGCATTCAAACAATCTTGAATTATTTTCTTTTCTTCCACTTGCATTTTTAATATGGCGATGTCATCATTTGCTTGCATCAACTGTTCATTGAATTCTCTGTCTTTGTCTGAACTTCTTGATTTGTTCTCTCAATTTTTTGATACATCATTTGCTTCCTGTAGGTTTTCCTTCATATTTTTTTTCTCACCTTAACCTTTTCAAGATATTCAAAAGCACCTTTAAGTTCTTTGTCAGTCATGCAACCATCTTCAATGTATTCAATTGTAGAAATTTCTTCTAGAGGAATGTGATACTTTCTATCATTCATATGTTCAACCTCCAAGATCTTCCAAAAGTTGTTAGGATTCTTAAAAGGAACCAAGCTCTAATACCAATTGTTGAACACCAATAATACTAAGAGGGGGGATGAATCAATATTCTATCAAACCATTTAATCATAAACCATCCAATTAATAAAATATATTTAATTGCAACTATGAAAGAAAACATGAAAAAACTACAAGATCACATGACACATGAACACCGAGATTTTTACATGGAAAACCCAAAAAGAGAAAAACCATAGTGAGGATTAGCTCACAATATATTATAATCAGTTATAAGATATTATAGAGGCTCACTGCTAGGACACACTGTCCAATAAGGCTCACAACCAGAAATAGATACAAAAAAAAAATGGCTACACAACCAAAATGTGAATTGATACAAAGTGCACCTTCCTTGTGCTGAATTCAGTTCCTTTGAAGCTCTGAATACAAAACTTTGTTCTACTTTGCAGTCGCTCAACATTCACAACAATTTTTCTTTTATTCAGATTACCCACATACAAATTCACATATTCATAGAATATCATATCTCTCCCACATCTCAATACCTCTACAATCTCAAAAATGTCTTATATATACCCAATACATTAGAATACATCAATTAGGTCATCCTAATTAGATGTAGCCCTATTTTAATTCAAAATTGGCTTATCGGTTTCATGCCTGATTCAAATACTTCTTTACGCTCAAATCAAACTTGCAACACTTGATTTAGGTTGGCATGGACCTAGAATAGATCTCACTAACATCTATAATACACATTTAATCTCCACAACACATATCAAGTATTAGGTTAGCTAGGAATTAGACCTAATCACAAAATAAGCCAAGTAATCAACCACCAATGATCCATTTGATCATATAAACACATTCCATCAAGAATATATTATGTACTGATACCTATAAAAAATCTCCCAAAATTGCTAAGTCTAAATTCAATTATTGGAGGAATGCAGACCAGATTACACATACCCATTTGCACTATATAAAGCCAAGAATTGCATGTCAAACTACTATTACTTGTAACTTTTAACATGTTAATCCAAAACCACTGAAATATTGAACATAGATGTACTTGGTAGTCGGGAATAACATACTATAACCTCATAAGCTGATCTTATTACACGAGCAATTCCAGACTAGATTACCAGATTAAGATATCTCCATTTTGTTCATCGGATTTGAGAAATCTATCAACAATCAATGTTGGCATCAATGGAAACACATTAAATGGGTCCCTTCTTCATTCTTTCAATAGATAAACCACGTGTTGTATTCTAATTGGCCCTCAATAACTTGTTTGGTGGCCTTATGAATAGTTTTCATTCATCCACCTCAATGAACAATGCATTAATCTCCACATGTTGGTTGTGACTGCCCATTCATTTGGTCATCAAGCCAAGGCCTGGCCCCCAAAAGCCTTTGGCTAGAATAGGTATATTTGATTTTTTTTCATCACCAAATATAATCTTATACATAAAAAATTGCAATCATCTAGAATTATTTTCAAAATTCCTTTATTAATTTCTTACAAACCCATGGAATTAATTGTGCAGAAAAAATCTACTCCTTCCAAGTGTTAACAATATTAAGGTGATCTCCGCCCACAACCTAACTAGGATTTGATACAAAAAAAAAGAAAACTTTACATTAATATAAAATTATTTCCCCAAAACTTCAAAAGTGAAAAATATGCAAAAGAATAGACTAACATACAAATAAGATGACACAAGATATACTATAAAAAAATTCGCATGACGGAAAAATTGAGCCTCTAAAACTATCCACACAATGCATTATTTCATGAATAGAGATTACCCTACAAAGACCTAGTCTCCATGAATATGTCCAAAACATTAATCTCTCTACTTGCACTCCATGTGAACAAGTAAATGAAAAGTACGTGACCTACAAGGAATGCTCAATCAACCTTACCCAACAAGCAAAAGATTATAGGAAAAAGAGACTAACAAAAAGAGAAAAAACATGATAAATAGAGGGAGGGAGAGAATGCCAAATCTAAATACAAAAATTAAAAGGAAAATATGACAAATAAATAAAAAAGAGAAAGATAAAAGATAGATGAGTGAATACAACAAGTAGAGAGTGAGTGAGCAAGCAAGCGAGAGAAAGAATAAAGAGAATTAAATTGAGAAAACATATAAAATGTGAAAATATAGAAGAGTGCAACAGAGATAGATAGACAAAGAGAGATAATTGAGAGGATGAGAAAAATAGATAACAAATAAAAGATAGAAAGATATAGGGAGAGAAAATAAAAAAATAATTTTGATTGTTGAAGCCATGGTTTCTAGATTTTAATTCTATGACAAATAAATTCTTGGTTTTACCTATTTTGGTTCATTCTTTTCCATCCCTCTTTAGTTTTGGGTTGATTTTATAATACACCTATCTACCCCTTTGTAATAGTGTTATGCAAATGTCATGAAGGAGGATATAAATTCTTCTAAGACACCTTTGATCCAAATAGATTGTTGGTGTGTCAATCAATAGGTACACTAAAATAACATTATGATATTTTTTGTAAATCAACCTCTAATTAATCAAAATATTCCAATCCAAACCCCTTTCAAAGACAAAAAGGTATGGACTTATCTCTCTTTTTTTTTTGACTCAATGGTATCCCCACGACTCAATCCAACGTCCAAACTTACCTTGGTTTTACATTCTGCCAATTTGGGGTCAAAAAGGGGTAAGCTGGGTCATAGGGATATAAATTCTTCTAAGTCACCTTTGATTCAAAGGGCAAAAGAGATGGATGCTATGTTATGTGAATGGATTGTTGGTGTATCAATCAATAGGTACACTAAAATCACATTATGATTTTTTTGTAAATTGATCTCAAATTAATCAAAATATTCCAATCCAAACCCATTTCAAAGAAGATAAAAATGTATGAACTTCTCTTTCT